>VCJK01001626.1:51869-64867 GCA_024139485.1 Backusella psychrophila | reverse complement strand
AAAAAAAATATGTAGTAACACTATACTAAAATTATAATTATGCATACCACTCTATTCTTTTTTTTTTTTCTTTTGAAACACTTCACTTGAGCGAATAAATTTCGTTATATATAAGAGTATATCACAATAGTAGGCGTTTCACGAACTCTAAATGTCAGCCAGAATTGAAATAAAATAGGATGGTGCCCCAATGAATTGGATTTCATTTTTTTTTTACGTATCACTTTCTCATAACTGGGTAGCTGCATGAGAGTCCAGTGTAAGACTATGGTCACAATAAATCAAAATTAGTATCCCGAAATGTATACATTTTTGTTGAACTTTAAGATCACATCTCTACTTCTATAGAAACTGTATTTATTTATCCCGTCAGCTCGGATTGATTCTGAAATTTAATAAAGGAAGTATCGTGTTTTTAATTTATATATAGTTTCTCTATTTTGCTCTGTGTTTTCATATTTTAATTCATATCCAAGTTTCATGCAAATGATAGCAAGTAAAATACAGAGATAAGATCACATTTTGAAACGTAGTAACAATATTGTTTGAATATATACACACAATTCCCAATGGTAAAAGTATTACTTCAGAACTTTGCTACTTTTACAATATAGATCCACCTTGTATTTTCAACAGTTGTCTCATGATTTACAAATCCCCCACTCATTTATTCATTGGCTATAACGTAAGACATTACATATAAATGAGGCTTATCGTTCGCATTAAAGCCCTTAGACTTTCTTATAAACTATAATATGTCTAACAAAAAGTTCATTAAAGAACAACCATTTTTTTTTCATATAAAAACAACGAATGATGTAAGAAAAAGTAATGCAGACTGCGAGATTTGAACTCGCGCCACTTGCGTGAATACGACCTGAACGTATCGCCTTAGACCACTCGGCCAAATCTGCTTTTTAAATTTGGGTGGAAAAATAAAATATTATATGTTATAACATCACGTGACCCTATACGCACGCCGTAATTCTTACACACTTCTTTATGTATGAGCATTTCTTAAAAAAAACAGTACATTTGAAACCCTAATAAAAATAAAAGTAGTGATTCACATAGAACTTCTTTTTTACGAGAGTAAAATTAGCGTCAGATCTATATGAGAGGATGTGCTAGTATAAAACATGATGTGGAATATTTCCTTATTAGCAAATAAATGTATTTTACTTTTTTTTATTTTATAAATTTATATATCGTTTAAAATAAGGGTTTCTTTGTATTGTTTCTCGGTTATCACCTATGTATTCGGTTTAAGTTTAGCTTAGGACCTATGATATTTATAAGGGCCATGCCTATACAATGGACAATTGAGGAAAATAGCGTTGATGACTATAGTCAAAAGCTAAAATGTTGTCTTATGACAACTTTTTTAAATTTATAATTCCTGTCCATCGATTAAAGTTTATTTCTTTCTTTTCCTTTTTATTATTTAATATTACACACTCACATCATGGATAAACTACCAACAGAAATTTTACACACCATCTTTATTCACTTATCAATAATACAAAAACAAGAATCCATGTTAGTTTGTCGCCATTGGAAAGAGGTTATATCCGCTCGCAGTTTATTTCACACGATGGACTGTAGTTGTACAAAAGTATTTCATAATCTTATTGAGATGATCAATAAGTCGCCGTCTATAAGCAGCCAGGTACAAAATCTAAAGCTACACGGTAGTTTTGAAGGAGGCGACAATTTACCTTTGCAGGATTCACTGTCTCCGCTGTTATCCTCTGATTCTATTATCAACCAAACTTTACAAATTTTTCTTAATCTTCGGGAAATAGAGTTTAAACCCTTTCGCCCAAAACCTTTGGAAGACCATAGTTTCATCGAAACCTCTGATCTGATACCGATGCCAAATAGAATTGAATCAATTTGCGAATATGGTACAGCAATCATGACATGTTCTTTAGCAAAGTTTGGATTGTGCTTTCATCTCGTTTCTCTAAAGCTGCATCTAATAAGCTTTTATTCCAGAACAGACCCGGGTGTGCTCTGTTCTCTTTTAAAAAATATGCCTGTTTTAGAGAATTTAGAACTTTGGAGCCAATTTATCACACCAAATCATTGTGAAACAGTACATAGCAATATACAATCATTAAAGTGTCTCAGTCTCCGATGCATTGAACATGGTGGCGATGATACAAATTTTGGAAATATTCAGCCATCTCCTTCTATTACAAAGTTATACTTACAAGTATCGATTGTTGAAACTATAGATATTAGCAAGTGGTTTTGCTACATTGATGAAAAATATCCTAATTTACAACACTTTCACTTCGGCAATTCTAGACCCGTCTATAGGCATGAACCAGAAGTGTTGCGACAACATTGGAATTCACAGTTAACATCTTTGGACCTTGCGTTCGGACATTTTGATTCGTCCTTGTTTCATATCCTGGATAAGTCTGGTTGCAAAGTCAAAAACTTGAAGTTGGCGGGAGGAACCTTTGAAATCGTTGATGCCTTGATTAGATCTAACCAGTGCTATTATATCAAAGTGCTTGATATAGACATGAAATATGTTTTTTCTCACGCCTGGTTAGAAAAATTAAAGAACCTTGAAGCTCTTTCGCTCAAAACAGATAGTCTGGACATAGCCAAAGCATCAGATATTTTTCAGTTTTGCCCTGACACTGTAGAATCAGTAGACATCAGAGGATATCAAGTAGAAATTGATTCCGAAGCAATGAAACAAAGATTTTCAATCAAGGAGCTGTCGATCGATCATGCCAAGAAAAATTCCCAAATGGTTGCCTTTATTGAAAACTGTTTTCCGCACTTGAAATCGTTATCTATACGCAAGGTTCTTGATGGTAGCGAAATTTACCAGTTTCCAAATCACCACTTTTCCAAGTTGGACATTGGTTTTCACGGGCTTTTCGGTTTTAATCTTTCAGTGACAACATTAAATGACAATATAACTCGCTATTACAACATATCCAATCGACTGCTGTGGATGGGACGACAAAAATACGAAAATTATATTTCTCCCGTACCAAAAGAAAATATAACAGATGGTACACATATAAAGTTAATCTGCGGTTCCGTTAATGACGTGATTTTTGGCGGTTTATATTTATCTTTGATAAAACAAAACAGACTGCTGTCGTATTGATTCTCTAATCTTCAAGCCTAAATTTAAATATGTGAATAATGCTTTATAAAAATATACTAGCACAATTGGACCTTTTGTAAAATAGTTTATTAATATAAAGAATGATGCTAAAAAAAAGAAGTTGCCTAAAGAGCATACAATGCATTCTAGAAGAACAAATTAAGGAGCAATAATATGGTTACTTAAATAAAACATTGATAAACTAACTTTTGTCCTTGAAAATCAGTTCACAATGCCAATCAAATGCACCGATGCTGTGACTGTTAAATGTTTTATCCCTTGGTAGAAAACGATTTTCCTGGGGATAATTTTTTTTTGCACATTTTTTATTTGGATTAAGGAACATGTCAAAAAGTATCAAAGCCCTCAGCTTGAAAGGAAAACAAGACTGGAACACTTCGGTGTACTGCTTTTCTCGCAATGCACGCAACAATATGATGTGGGAAAAGGACGGTGCTAGTAAAGCTGCTTTGAAGCATTTCTTCCAAAATCACTTGACATCTACCCCTGCCTTCAAACATTCACCTTCAAAAGTTACGATTCAATTATTTTATTACACAGATTCTCTTCTCAATGCAGCTGATTTCAAATTAGAACCCCTCGAAAAGCTCATCAGCTCTCTTTATCCCAACAAATATGTCGATTTACGCTTTGTCAAAGTCCATTATCCTTACATGAATGCAGAGATTCTTGCTCAATATTTAACAATCAACTCCGAGCGTGTTGGATGGTCTCAGTTGACCCGTAAATTCATGAAGGGTGTTCCCATGGTCAAGCCACCACTTCCACACAACATGCCTTTTGGCGTACAATGGAATAGCTTGTTACCTCAGGTTTCAAATGGACAAATCACCTCTGCTATTCAAGGTATTAAATATCAAGTATCAGGTCGTCTTGGACGTAGAAAGGGTGCATCCAGAACCCAGGTTATGCGTAAATCTCTCGGTACTTTCCAATTTACTAGTCATAAATCTCTGGTTGATGTTGGTCGTCATACCTTTGCCAATAAGAATGGTAGTATTACTGTCAAGGTGTGGATTTCAACTGCCTTGTTTGGTGTTGGTGCATTGGCAAACAAGATGGGAAGAAAGGCTGTAGAATCAGCTAAACTTTAGATGTATTTTTTGTATGTAAAAGATTAAACAAAATAAAATAAAAAGATAAGCTTCAATAAAAAGATAAGATTTAATATTATTATGAGTATTATTATTATTACAAGTCATGTGTGTGTGTATTATTAAGTTCATCTTCTAAATGAGTAAATAAGTATATATATTTATACAATTCCTTTTATTGGTTTATATGTTGAAAGGTCAAGAACATCATACAAAAAGCGATGTGTATCAAGCAGCTGAGAAATAAAATGACTTTTGTTCTGATATCTGTTTTAAAGCTATTTTATTGTGCAACATAATGCTGGAAGGCATTTGGAGGACTCCCGCATTTAGAACTCAACACCTCGTTCTTCTTTTCCTCAATCCAATTTAGATTT
Source organism: Backusella psychrophila (assembly GCA_024139485.1). Taxonomy (NCBI): domain Eukaryota; kingdom Fungi; phylum Mucoromycota; class Mucoromycetes; order Mucorales; family Backusellaceae; genus Backusella; species Backusella psychrophila. Next base: position 60,236 of record VCJK01001626.1, on the reverse strand, counting down.
TCATCGTATTTTATCTCTTTTGTTTTAGCTTTCTTTTCTCTTTTTCTTCTTCTCTTTACTTTATATTTTACGTTTTTCATTTTTTTCATTTTTTTTCATTCCTTTTCTCTTTAAGAAAGTCAGTTATTTGGTTTTTAACCCAATAAAAAGCAAACTCCAATCATTTTATTATATTATTTTTTAAGGCGTGATGGAGAACAATCTTGAAACGCTGGAACAACAAACTGCCCCTGAAAGTACTCGAGGACTTTTTGATTCTCCTGCTGAAAAAAAGGTAAGCTAAATGCATGGGAGAAAATTAAATAGACAACATAGTAAATCTTTATTATTATTTTAGTTTCCTTCCCACAGAGAAAGTGCACCTGTGCCTGATAAAAGACGCTCTTTCCAATCAATCGGTCCTCTTGAGCCTTCACGTTCGCGACCACTGATCTCACAGCAGCAGCAGAAACAGCCTCAGAACCGTGGCCATCAGCGTTCTCGATCTGCTAGTGCATCTGAATTCTTATCTAATCAAGGTGGACGTCGAAATTTTGGGTTGCAGACGTTGATGGAGGAGGAAGATGCCCAAAGGAAGAAAAAGGAAAAGGGAACGGTAGACTCTTTGCAGGAAATGATCAATACCTTGAAGAATTTACCACCCATTATCTCTACAAATGGTACAAATGGTAGTCACCCACTTTCTAAGGACGATCGGATGAGCAACAGTGCTGGTAATGGTAGATCTTTTGGACATCGAAAGCAACAAAGCATGTCAGCTCTTGTGAGCGGAGGAGCAAGAAATCATCAGGTCACCACTAATAAACGAATGTCGTACAACAACGGCTCCGATATGCAGACTGTAACCCAAAATACAGTGCAAGACCTTCGGGCAGTTTCCGATGGGAAGAACAGCTCGTTTGATAGCAATAGACGCCGTTCAAAGCGCTCTCAGAGTGTATCAAGTTATGTAAGAAGAGACAGTACAAACGGTCTCTCCAGGGATGAAGCTCTTGCTGAGGCTGAGGCAAAGTTGATGGGAACTTTTCAACTCAACAACAAAAAAGAGGACGGTAACAGACGATCACTCGATTTCCACTCGCGCCAACTTCCTAGACGCTATTCTGAATCATCTGGTAGTTTTGATCCAAGCCCAGTGGTTGTGAATAAGAGTGTTTCTTCTGGAATGTCTCGACGTACTTCACTTCAGCTTCCTACCTTGAGCGAAAATGCAGTGGTTGAAAATGATGGTGTGATGGGTGGTCGTAGACGTATTACATTCAACAAACCTTTGAATGTATCTGCCGCGAACAGCTTTAACCCTGCCGATGACTATACACAAGATCGACGACTCTCTGCCGGTGGTCATCAGCGTCGCTCATCTCGTAACCTAGATATGGATTGGAGAGCAACTGCAAGCAGCAACATTCCATTCTCAGCACCATCGAGCCCCCTCAAAAACAACTTCAACCTTGTCCCATTTACGCCTACCCGTATTAACTTCTCAAGAGACGACGCCAATCCACACCAACGCCGCCCCTTGTTTGTCGCTCATTTACCCTTTTCTGCTTTACCACCTTTGTTCCGCGTGCGTCAGCTTGTTAAAGGAACTTTACGCGTCAATAAGCGCAACAGAAGTGATGCTTATGTTTATTGTGAAGAATTAGATGCAGATATTTATGTTTGTGGCTCTCGTGATCGCAACAGAGCCCTTGAGGGTGATGTTGTAGCAGTTCGTTTAGCAGATGTGGAGAAAGTGTTGCGTGAAAAAAAGGAAAAAGAGGAAGCAAAACTTGCCCGTAACGGTGGTCAAACAAAAGTACGTTTGCCTGATGAAGAGGATGAGAACGAAGTCATATTTGGAGGTGATGATGATATTGATGTTGTTAAACCTAAATATGCTGGTGTTGTTGTTGCCATTTTGGAAAGAGCTCAAAATCAAGTTTTCTCTGGGTAAGTGTAAAAGGAGAGAGAGGGGGGTTACCACGGTGTATTAGTGAGTTATTCTGACGTCCTTTTTTTTTTTTAGTACTTTAACTTTGATGAGACCTAATAACAAGCGTGCAGAAGAAGAAAAAGCTGCAGAAGAAGCAAGAAAATCGATCCATGGATCAAACGATTTGCCAAAGAAAGCTGCACCAAGAATTGTTTGGTTCAAGTCAACTGACAAACGTGTTCCTTTGATTGCTATTCCTATTGAACAGGCACCAAGGGACTTTGTCGACAATAGTGAAGCTTATAGCACTCGTCTTTTTGTGGTATGCATTCTATATTAGGGTAGTCGTTATTTATATTCATTAATATCATTTCATTTATAATTATTAGGGTTCAATGAAAAGATGGCCAATCACCTCTCTTCATCCTTTTGGTACTTTAGAGCGGGAACTTGGCTCTGTGTACGAGCTTACAACTCAGACGAAGGCTATTTTAGCTGACAATAATGTTACTGATTCTGAATTCTCAGAAGCAGTGATGAGTTGCTTACCCACTTTACCATTCAGTATGGTAGGTGATGAGAGTCGCCGTGATTTGAGGGATAGTGTTACATTTACTATTGATTCTGCTAATTCTGAAGGTAAGTAAAGCAAGCTTGGGATAGTTTCAAGTTGTACAACCTAAATAACCTCAATGTATGTTACACATAGTGCTTGATGATGCATTATCAATTAAAAAGCTGGAAGACGATGTTTATGAAGTGGGAGTTCATATTAGTGATGTTACTTATTTCATCAAGTCACAGTCTGCTCTTGATAAGGAAGCCAGAGCACGAGGAGTTCGAGTTGAGTTATTGCATTCATCAGTACCTATGTTGCCAGAAACATTAACGAAGGAGGTAACCAATTTGATGCCCAATGAAACAAGGTAACAATAGTACATATATGTAGATATACATAAGCTCAGGAGAGGCTTATAATAAGAAAGTGATGATGGGAAAATGAGGATTTGTATTAACTAGTCATTATCCCATTTAGATTGACTTTCTCTGTTATTTGGAAGATGAATGCTAAGGGAGAAATTTTGGATACCTGGTATGGAAAGACCATTATCCGGTAAGACAAAAAACAAAAAATTAAAATGAACCATTAAACCTTAACTTTGAAAAAAAAATTTTTTTTGTACCTTTGTAGATCGTCTGCAAAACTAACATTTGAGGACGCACAAAATATTTTGGACAAGGAGCCATTAAAAGATATTTCTGATTCTAATTTGTCCTCCCAAATATCAGCTGATGTTACTCAACTTTATGCATTAGCCAGTGAACTTCGTCGTGGAAGAGAAACAAAGGGAATATTTACTCAGATGCGTGACGAACTCAAATATGAATTCGAAGATGGAAACACAGAGGAACCTATCACTGTTTCTATTAGTAGCAAGAAGAGTGTGACTACCGTTGTAAATGAATTCCTATTATTGGCCAATACCAGTGTAGCCCAAAAAATTGCTGATCACTTCCCCAACCATGCTCTGTTACGCAAACATGCATCACCTTACGAACACAAAATTGTAAGTACTTTTAATAGCAAAGAAAGAAAAAAAAAGACGGATTATTTATTTCATGATAATAGAATGAACTTCACGATTATACTGCTCGTCATTTGGGCGTTAAACTCGACACAACGAATGCTGGTTCTCTGGAGTCTTCCATTCGTACTATTGAAGATCCCAAGCTTCGTAAACTTATTTCTACTCTTGTATTAAAGACATTCCAACCTCCCAAGTATTTCTGCGCTGGAAGCATTGATATTTCAAAATATTCCCATTACGCTTTAAACACAGCATTGTATACTCACTTTACTTCACCAAGCAAGAGATTTTCAGATATTATTGTTCATCGTCAACTTGAAGCAGCCATATCGGAAGGTTTGTAAAAAAAAAAGAAGAAATTTAAAATTTAATTAAATTAATTTTTTTCTAAATAGAAAAACGCTTCCCTCTTGATCGTGACACTATTCAAAAACTTGCTCAACATTGCAATGTAAAGAAAAATGCAGCAATCTATGCCCGTGAACAAAGCAGCCAATTATTTTTGGGTATTCATCTTCAGAAATTATCTCTTCAGCAACAAAAGACATCCATTATACCTAACAGCCTTTCGGTTGTATTCCGTGAAGCCATTGTGATCTCTGTGTTTGATCAGTTCTTTGATATTATCATTCCAGAGCTTAATCTGGAAAGACGTATTCATCTTGCTTGTCTTCCAGTTTGGAGATTCGATCATAGTGCTCAGAATGGCACGCTTACTATGTTTTGGAGAAAAGGAGTTGATACATCAACAGGAAAACAGGGTGAATGGAGTTTGTCTGATGAGGAGGACGATGACGAAATGGATGAAGATGCTCTATTGGAAGAAATGAATCAAGGATCGGATGATGCTTCCTCTCCTGTTCAAGAAGATTATAAAAACCCTGTTGCTACAGAGGACGATTCGTCTATTGTTAGTAAACTTGCAGTGAAGGAAGCTATCAACGACCCTGTTGTTCCAAAGAAGACAGTTTCTACACCTCTAGCTCGTATCCCTGAGCCTACAAGATCTACTAATAGACGTGCATCCATCGTACGTGCTAGACTTTCTGACAGCACCGCTTACAGTACAGAGCAAGGTTATCAAACAATCAAGGCATTGGATAAAATTCGAGTTGTCATCATCACCGAGATGACCAGAACACCTCCTACGATTCGTATCTTGGCCGCCAATCCTTTCTCTTAAATCAGTGACCTTTTTTTGTTTTTTTCCTTTTTTTTTTCTCTCTCTCCAATTCTAGCCTATTCTTATCTGCTATACCTCTTTTTTGTTCACATTTATTATTACTCTTATCAACGTTATTTCGGAACGTATTTCAATATTGAAAACAAGATTTGACTTATTATCTATTCTATATAAATTTACATTCACACCTATTTTATCTGGCCTTGTTTAAATAAATGTACTTGTATATTATCATTTGTTTTCGTTGCATTTAAATCTGACGCTTGAACATATACTTTAGTTTCTTTATTATGTAATGACCCGTATATATAATATATATATTAGTAATAGTGTTCCTTAGAACGAAGCATTTAATTTGAACAAGAGCGATATCGAGGAAGAGTAAGTTTGTTTCCCCAGGAGATGTTGAATTCCCAAATATATTCCGAATAATATCTTTGTCGTTGTTCTATCATAATGTTCTTATTTTTATCAAGTGTTTATGGCAACGTAAAAAAAAATAGATTTTATTATTATTATTATTAATTTGATAAATAAACAGTAGAAGAAATACTCGGTACAAATAAGCAATAACAACAGCTAATCTTTTCTTGGGTTCAGAAAGCCGCAGAAACACATATTATCATGACAAACACCCATTAAATATTCGTTGTTTTGTTCTACTGCGCCACAAGCATTATCGCATTTATCTCTATCCTTACAAGCGTAGGAGCATTGATTATTCGCATGGACTGTCAGTACAAGTGCAAAAAAGAGCGATAAAATAATGGATTTATGGAGCATTTTTGAGATTAATAAAGTATAAGTGAAAAAAAAGCATTTTCAGCTTATTTTTATACTTTAATTTCTATGAAAAAGGAGACACTTTTTTTTAAATGGTATATATCAACGTTCTACTCCCCATGTCGTGTGTATTCGATCGGAGGGAGAGCGTTCAAAGGGAGTATATAGATATATTCGTTCCATTAAGTATCTACTCTTCTAATGTGCTTACTACGAAGAAGTAATACACATGTTTTCATCAAATTATTTAGCAGGATTCGTGTTGAGGAGGCAAAGACTTGGCTGTTATTGGGTTATTTGTACGATCTATAAATGGTCATGTGATAACAGCAAAGTATTATCTTCATGAAAGGAATTGTTGTATTTTTAGCAGGGCGTTCTAGATTTCAAATACTTTTGTTTCTTTTTTATTAATTTTAATACAACACAAAGATAAACAACCCTACTACAGTGATATCATCAAGTGTTCATGTAGACAGATATAGAAAAATCAGGGTGATGTTTTGACACGTTACACCGCACTTAACCTAATTTAAACGTTACTTTGAGTACTCAATGCTTTTCTCATTTATAAATATACATACACTTATATATATGTCAATACCGATAGACTAACGGTAAGGGGTTTAATAAACCTCGAATTATTAGATTTTATAATAAAAGCAAAACACATGTAGGGGAAATGCTAATCCAGGTAATCCAAAGCTTTTTTTTTTAAAAAAAAAGAGATTTACATTTGTACTGCATGAAAAACTTTTTTTTGTATATTATATTAAACTCATAATTAGTAAATAATAGGTATTAAACATCATTATTAGTTTTGTACTCTCACTGAATTTGAAGTCTGAACCCGCTAATATTAATTGTATAACCCAATATACTTATGCTACCAAAGTTAGAAGTTGGTAAGAATATTAAAATGTATAAAGCGGCGGTAAGATTATTATTATTTTTTGGACATTTAGAGTAGTTTTTGTAATAGAATAATAAAACAAAATATAAATTATCAGAAATATTTTTATATACATATCTATAGTTTTATTGGTATAGTATTAAAAGTTCTATTAATAAGTTAAAATGGGTTTTACATATGTACAGTGGTTGGAAATAGTTTTCTAAGGGAATTATTTTTAAAGGAGGAGTATACATAGATTTTGGAGCAATTACTCAAAGGAGAAGGGTAAACATGATTTTTCATAAGGAGGCAAAAAAAAAAAACTAGTTTTCGCTATACATAGGAGGAGGTCCCCATTCTGGTGAAAGGGTAGATGAATGTGGAGTAGAAGGAGACAGTGTCAATGAGTTTCTACTGGCTATCTTTTTGATTTTCTTTTCCTTCAGTAGCTTTTTATATTCACAAGGACATGGAACACAGCAACCCCAATTCACCTCAGAAGTTATCTTTTCGCGTTGTTCCCAAATTGAACCAAGAGCATTGACATTATTATGGTGGCTTTCTTTACTTGGGTCATAACTTGGAGGAGGAGGGAGAATAGTCTGACATTCATCACCAGTAGCAACTAAGCGACAGTTGAGCACATTCATAGGTGATTCAAGCTTGATATCAAATAATTTGCCATTGGATTCCAGAGTGACTACAAGAGTTGACCAGTGTGTGATATCAAGTGAGTCATGATGCATACTAGGATGTAGAATATTATCACACTCAGGGACTGGTAGCACAAAGCGGCCACCAAAGTACTCTCCCACTTTGACATCTTGATGGAGTTCTCTCATATTGAAGATTTCATTTGAAGCACCAGTAACTTTGTTTAGAGATGCATTTTCTTCATAGTCATTCCCAATAGAGCTTGCATCATCGCCATTATTACTTACAGTCACAACACCTTTAAAACATTCCTTTTTATTGACTGAATCAGACTTAAATAACCCTGGGTACACTGAACTCAAATCTTCATCGCAAAACTGATGCACAAACCGAGAAGAGTTTTTAGTCGCTCTGGTTCCAATATTCTTTGTAAAATCACCAACTTCATTATGTTCATATCTGTTTTCCAATTGATATCCATAAGCCCATTTCATGACCATAGTGCTGGATTCTGAGGATCGTCGAGTTTCAGGTGATTTGGTGTCCCAGTTATGATTTGCTGGTATCTTCATGGAATATTTGCGTTTTTCGGCGACTTTCAGTGCAACAGAGCGGATTTTCACATCATAAACAGTAGGTGCAAGCATCAATTCAATGCCAATGCTGGTTCCAAGTACAATTGCTGTTCGGTCAATTCCCATCTTGTAGCGCACACCACAGACATCGTCTAATGCGGACATTGAGGAGTAAAAGTTATCAAAGGTTCTTCCAGCAAGAGAGGATGCAAGGCTGTCATATTGCTCATCAAGAGAGCCCTGATAGTAGTCAAGGTTACGCATGGTCCATGGGAGTGGGTTAGCCAATGGGTTACCTTGAGCTATAGTTGAGTTGCCATCAGAGCCAAATTCATTTACAGAAGTTGATGTCATTGATAATGTTTCAGTGGTATTTACATTATCTCCGCGAGAGGCTGTAGTAATGGATCTAATAAAGTTTGTTGCGACTACAGACTCCACTGAACGAACAATTCGTATAGGTTCACATGCAACAAATTTCTTCTTCATGGTAACCTTTCGAACGCGGTCAAACAAATGGAGACCTTCTGGAGTATGCAGATCAGAGATATTTTGACTTGATCGACGAACAATGGCGGAAATTTGGTAAAATATGTCAATGCGGTCCTTTATGGAAGTGCTAGCAGGCAGGTTTGTAGGTACAGGGAACTCGAAAGGAAAACGCTGGATACCAGCAGGCATTAAGCCGCTAGAATTAGGAGGAAGCAGGGATAGTTCGATAACTTGAAGCTTTGTTTCAATAGGATCACCTAATGCTCGATATCTCATTATTT
>VCJK01001626.1:40097-51858 GCA_024139485.1 Backusella psychrophila | reverse complement strand
TTTTTTTTTTTTTTTTTTTTTTTTTTAGAAATGAATCATTGCAAGTTTAATACATACCAGCCCAGGGAAGAAAACGTTGAATACCTTCAAATACCACTTCGATTGGTCCCTGAATAAGGGTTTCCTTTGCAAAGTTTACAATTACCTCTCCACGCACCATAGCTGATGGCAGTGATTCATCTAAATAAAGTTTAGATTCGTCTAGAATGATACGAAGACAATCCTTTTTGTTGTGTAATAGGTCAGAAAAATTCATTGTGTATATTTTTTAAAGTATAGATGAATAAGAGTAAAGTAAATGAAAAGTTGAAGAAGATAAATGAGAGAGGGAGTCAAGAGGTCTTAATATATATATATATATATATAATCTTAAAAATTGACGGGCTTTTTGGATTATTAATCATGTAGTGATGGTGATTTTCGCAAATCAAAAAATCTACAATGTTGACAGAGAAGTATAAATTGTGCGACAGCGTTGCTATGCAACAACCAGATAGTCTTATGATGATACAATAAAAGCTTACTTTAAAGTAGTATTATTGGCTAGAAAAATATACTTCAAGTTGCACAATGGAAAAGGAGGTGTCATAACGTTTATAGTGACTCATATATTCATGTCACATTTACTTTGATGAGATATACGCCGCAGTAGGAGGAGGAGATATAATCATATTTTGTAAACTTTATCAGTTAGTGAGTCACTTCCGCTCACTTCATCTTATAGCTATCTTATCTTTTTGGAAGGTTTACCAATTAGACGTGAAATCCATAATTGTATAATTTAATACAGGAGAGAATTATAATTGAATTATAGAGCAGTTATTCGTATCATTCTTTTTATTTTTAAATATACATCATTTCCTACTTTAGGTTTCTAGAACTAGTACCAACAGTCTATTTTGTCTAATCCGAGGAGACCGTTTATTTTCAAAAGTGAAAACTGTCAGCTGAATGAAATCTTGGTTTCACTTATTTTTAATAGTCAAGGTCATGTGGCAAGGTTAGTGTCTAACGACACTCTTTTGAGCAGTTTTTTATTTATTTGTTGTCTCTTTCTTTCACACTATTTTATTTTTTTAATAGTCGAACACTGCTCCAAGATTTTATAACCGCCGATAATAAAACATACGACGTATTTGGAAATAAAAGACTTTTGGAGTTAAAAAACTTCTCCACATTTTTTTTGAGTAGCACAATGATAGGGATTAGAAAAATAGATGAAGTGTTGGATCCGAAAAAAAACACAATCATCGCGTGTATTAGGAGACGTGATATAAATCTCGAAAAAAACGATTGACTTAATTGGAAAACGTGTATAAGGCTTTGCGTATCAGTTGGTGTTGATGTCTCAAGTTGGTGAACTGTGACACGCTATTCCAAATCATTGATCACCATATATGAAGACCTGGTATAGGTGGCTTATTATAATCAGTACGATGTGAATTAATAATGGTGTATATTCAACATGATCATAATATTTATTTTTTATTAAAGCAATCTGATAAAATAATGTGACTAGACCAAATAGAGACGTAAATCAGTAGAATGACTATTGGTAAAACATTCAAAAATAAACACGCTACCCCATTTTTTAGTTCTATTTTTGAAAATATGTACATTTTATTAACAAATATGAAAAATAAAGATTTCTATTAAAAATTAATTAATGCAAGCAAAGATATGGTGATGAATGATATGGGATATACAAAAGAGATGGATGTAACAATTAAAAGTGGGACGATTAATTGATTAGAAATCAAAAATTTTTGAATTGATTTGTCAGACCATTGGGAATCGAAAATAAATTAAGAAAATGGTGATGATATGAAAGCCAAGCTACCTGATCCTCTACGAAGAGACAATGGCCGAGATTCGGATAGGATGCTACTGCTTACAGAGTGTCGCCTGCTACTATGTATGGATGGGCTTCGTCTCATTTCTGTCAATTGTGATATTGTGGGTAGAGCGTATAAAGGGGGAGCACTGGGTATTGCACTAGGCGTATATGCAGGAGGGAGATCTGTTGTATTTCCCTGGTTTCTGGAATGATTTCGTCTCTGTTGTTGCTGGCGGCTCAATGAAGTCATCTCTTCTTGATGTTGATTATCACTGTCCATAAGAGGAGTATTGTCGGAAGTCCTTTGTTCACGCTCAGTTGGGTATATTTGGTTGATCGGATAGTATAATGCTATTTCATCTTGTTGTTCAAAGGGATTGTCGTTCAATTCCTTTTCTAGAGGCGCTGATGGCTCTGCTGCTGCTGTCTGGGATAGAAGTGATAGAGTCTGATTCTGTCTAAAATCGATATAGTGTTCTGGGTTTAAATTAACCGGAAGCTCGGGGGTAAGGTCAATTGAGTCTCTGTATTTTTCCTCTGTTTGGTCATTGAATGGATTTCCGAATTCAAACAATGTTGAGTCACCGTCATGGTGTTGACTAATGTTGATTCGATAACTAGAATGTCGAAGTGAAGGCGGAGGTGGAGGGATATGTCTGTGTGGAGGAGGTGGAGGTGGAGGTAATAGTGAACATGGTCCCATTTCGAGATCTTTTGGGTAGTCAGTTGGGTGATGCTTGTTCTTGTTTACTTGTCGACGAGCAAAAACAAAAGCAACTATGAACAGTGTAATACCAGCAAGACTGCCAACTACAGATAGTGCAGCAACTAGTCTTTTATATGAGGTTGAATGCCCGCTGTTTGCTTGATCATTGTTATCTTCTGAAGAGTCGTCTGTTTGAGAGTTACTATCATCATCATTATCATCGTCGTCGTCTCCGTCATTGTCATATCCAGTAGACTGGGAAGTACTGGGGTCACTGACTTCATTTCCGTCACTTTTTTGACCTTTTTGTTTAGCGGGTTGGTTAGTACCAGTGTATATTTGAGTAGGAGTTTCTGTGGCAATGATGTAGATAGTTGAATATATTGTGGTTGTGGGATTCATGGTATTTGATGTATCGTCGTCTTTATCAAGCTTCTTCTTCTTTTTGTGTTTCTTCTTTTTTTCTTTTTTGTCATCATCGTCATTGTTATCATCATCATCATCATCGTCGTCGTCATCGTCGTTTTTATGTTTATCTGATATGGCGAATGGTACATTATCGATTACGTTTTTGATGAATGTGGTAGGAGCATCTGATGTTGTTAGTGCATCTGAAGTGTTTGGCTCATTTGATGTATTATTTATTGCTTGTGTAATTGCTTGAGTTGATGAATTTGCTTCAAGGCAATGGACATGTGATGATAGCAAAAATAAAAATAAAAACACTATTTTGAAATATATCATTTCCTAAATAAAAAGCTTTTGTTGAAAGAAGAACTGTATTCGTTTCTTCTTTTCGTTTATATATCGTTTCTATTCTTCTTTGTCAATAATGAATTTTTAGAAAAAAAGAGATTGGAAATATAAAAATAAAAACAGAAACGCTGTTAAAATAGTTGGATTCAAATATATACTTTTGTTGAGCTGACTTGAAATGAGTTAATTATTATTCAACAACAAAAGTAATAATAGCAGCAGAATAACCATTAAAAAATGGTTTACTTTGTTGATTAAAGTACAATTGCTTCCATAATTCATCAAAGACCCTTTGAATAACATTAAAAACAAGTGAGTAATGGGGGAAATAGCAATTTTTGATGGTTCTCCCATGGCATAAACCCACCTTTTCCATTGTTTTTTCAAACATGCGGTTTCAGATTAAATAAAATACATCCGCTTGACAAACTGTCAGGCTACAAATTTATGTGTTTTACTTTTATCAACAATCATTTTATTACTACCAAGATTGCTATCCATCCTTTCATTCTTTTAGTACTATAATCATTTGAGTCTAGCTACTTGATCTTAAGTTTCTCTCAAAATCAAAACGATTGAAATTGGATTTTAACGTAAATCTAAGCTTTACATTTTTTTTTACCAATAGCTTTAGATATCAAATAATCTTGATTTATGATTATTGCTTATTGAATGGCTTATCTGATCGATACAAGTAAGTGTTGTTAATGGGTAATAGGAAATTCAGAATAAAAGGCACTAGTAAATTCTTGAATAAGTTGTAATATTTTTCATGCATAAAACAAAGAACATGAGTCCCTAATCGGTCCGCTATGGGTAATAAAATATGAGCTCTATCATCATGTTTCTCTAAATATTGGTCATTTCCAAACACCCTCTTTTACTAAGTAGTCTTTCCTCCAAATTAATATATTACTTCAAGGCCCTCCGGTTTTTTTTTCTCTCCAATGACTACGGGATAAATCAGGCATATAGGATAGGCCTATTAATGTACGAATGTTTCGCTGACTTTATAAAAATTAGACTGATCAAATAACCACATTCAGATTGGAATGGATCATTAAAGTTATTTCATCATTGACTTCTGACATAAACTTAGTACCAAATTCTAAAATCAAAATTCCAAGCAACACAAAATCTATATTTACTTCACATTTGCACTACAGAAAAGCTTCAACTTAAATAATCTTTATCAGCCAAAGTTTTTTATTTTTTTAATATTAGCCTCTCAAAATGTAATAGATTTTTTATAATATTAAGAAACATAGTAGGCACTTATTGGGTTATTATCAATATTTTACGTCTATAACTGATGGGTGTATTTGAGACCATTGCTTGCTTTAGGTTCCAAACCATTTTCTAAAGGAAAGCATCTAATTTTATTGCGATAGCACAACTTATTCTATCGAATGTATGTTAATATTGGCTCATAAGAGCTTTTCTCTACATGCGGATGTTTACTTATCCAAAAATATCAATTATTCGCTTTGTATTTATTTCTATGCTAAGAGATATATAAAATATAATTAAAAATAAACATACAAGACATGTCAAACTGATTATCAATCATTAGTTTAAGTAATATTACTAGAACTATAGTTTTTTTTTCTTCGATATGGACAAACTATATATCGAATGTTCTGCTAGTTTTTACATAGTTCTATGTTTTTTACATATACACTACATACTAAAAGTCTGGGATTTTTAAGTTTATTATACATTGTTGCTGGTAAGCAACAGGAGTAAAGTTAAATATTTGAAAAGTCACTCTGGTATTATTCGACTATATGCCTCGACACGTATGTAACGCATGAAGTAACGGAACTCGCAACCTCTTTTAGAACCCAATTGTGATGTATCTTCCTCAATAAATATATTTCATGAGTACAGTTTATCGATTCAAGTGCTACTAATTATTCAGAGACTTTTTAGAGGTATGAAAATACAAAGTGAAAATATTCACCATGTAAACATATTTTGGCGAAGGAAGTTATATTGTCTGAGCGTAAATTACCTTGAAAATTTATCCTCTTGTGCTGTTAAAGAAAATTCTATTCTATTCTAAAGTAAAGTGTGGCCCGGGTTTGTTTCAGAATTTTTTTTTTATTAATGATTGATTTAACTTTACTAAAAAAAAAAAGTATGGTAATCATAACTCTAAGCCTGACAGATAAAAAATTCTATGTACTTTATTGCTTCCAGTCAACTTTTCGTTATCTTTGAAATTTGTTACAATCGCCGTTACTATTTCTCTGCTGAATTTATTCAAAGTCAATCTGGAATAAATCAATATCTTTACTCAAAACTCATCTGAGATGCATGAAATGATTATGTAAAAATACTATGGTGCATGTCACTCATACTCCCCAACTTCTCGTCCGAATGCAACTGTCTCGCTACCGAAATAATAAATAGAACGAAACAACGGAACTTAAAAAATTATAGTGATGTAAAAAAAAAAAAGAAGGAATTAGGTACACACTATCAATGTTTTGAGCTTTCTATAATTGAATCTTTTTCCATTTGATTTTCTCAGAATATCTCCTTAATCATATGAAGCTATTAATCCCGCGTTTGAAGAAACTAATTCACTTTTTTCAATTATTCCAGGACCTACTGTATATCATGCTATTACCGGAGCAAAGCTGACGATAAATTAATAAAAAATAGCAGTTTTGAACTACTGTACATTGTGGTACCTTAGCTGGTAATGGAGATTTGGTTCTAAATTATCGTATGAGCCTCAGAATACATTTCCAAGATTCCTTCGTTTTATGTAGTAGTGGCATTTACTCATCAACAGACAAGGCCAGTTTATCATCACTAAACCACAAAAAATGAAAACCGAGGTTTTACTACTAAGATTATGAATATCGAAGTTAGCTTCTCGAGAGAAGAAAAGTATTTTACCGAGTAGGTTCTACAAGCGAGAATAAATATCCCGCTGCTATTATTATACTACATATATATTTTAAAAAACAGCAAAATAGAGATAGTTAGATTATAGACTGTGTTGCATCACCCATCAAAGTAGATGAACTTAGTTTTGATCGATATGACCCTCTTGTTAATGCTGTTATGAAGATCAAGTAAAACAATAAGTATTCAAGACAGTAATAACCGTTTTTTCATTAGCAATTAAGATTGATTAGAGATCTTGCAGAAATATAACTCACACTAATTTGAGAGGGTTGCTTTAATTTTTACCGAATCACCTATAGGATCTTTAATTTTGATAATGCCAGTGCACAATTAAGAAAGGCAGTCCGTCAATAGGAAGGTAAAGCTAGTACCAGTGGATTTGAGGATAGTATTATTGAGTCCATGGAACCACCCAAGAGTGAAGTTTATTCAAAATATTGAGAAGATATATGTGAACTAAATGTAACAATGACTCCAAAACTCGGTACTTTTCATTTTTATTCCGAAGAGCAATAGTACGCTGGAATTACACTTGGAAAACTAATACTATGCATGGATATCTATAGCACATATCCTTTATTTATGAGATCTTTGGCGTGCATAATTCTGGAATCTTCATATTGTTTTTATAGAGTTTGCTTTACTTCCTTTTTTTTTTTCAAATAAAAGTAAAATTTAAAAGGTGTCTTTTCGCATACAGCTATTTAGTTATTTATTTTGTGTACAATCATTTTACTTCGTCGTACAACATACACATAAATAATCCAACGCGCTAAAAAGCCAATAGTAAATTATTGACCTGAGTATCTTATTTTGTTACAAAATCATCCAAGGTGATGTGCATTTAAAACAGTGAACCAAAAAAAAAAAGTGCTCGTTCTTCTAAGGAAAGGTAGCTCGCAATACAGGAAACCATCTTTGTTTACTTAACCCTTTTTATTAAAGTGTGCTTGTAAGTGATAGTTCATTAATATAATATATTTAAAACCTAAACTTTATATCCACTTCATGTGCTTGGATACCAAATAGCTTAATCAATATCGGTACCTTTACGATATTCCCTTTACCACGCTTGTTTTGATATACAAAATTACTAACTCACCCAATAAGAGATTTCATTTTTAATAATGCTTACCATTTTAGCTCCTTTGGATAAACCTTTCTTCTAAAGATAAACAGAGTGAATTCACACAAGACAAAAGTAGTACTTGACGTTAAAGTTTTGATAGTGAAAAAGTAACATCATAGTACATGCGCATTTTTTTTAATAAATAAAAACGGTCATATAGTAGTAGTAGTAATGAACAGCACTATATTATATTGTTTGCTTACATAATTTATGAATCAATATAAAACTAAGGTTTAAACTTATATACACAATATATTCCAGTGTATTAATAGATCACATCTATATCAACCGATCGCAGATTATAAATTCTTTTTGTTAAGTAAGAATTAAGGAAATGACTAAGTATCTTTAATGGAATAAATGTTACACTTGTTCACCATTGTAACGCTTCAAACTATATATAGGAAAAAGTCTATGCTATTTCACCATTTTTGGCATTTTTACTCTGTGCTTCTTTTCTTTTGTTAAAAAAATAATAATATTAAAATAAAGTACAGAAATTGATCCAGACAATTCATAATAGAATTGCTATAGGACCAATGATGATGATTCATGGAGATCAAGTTTAGCTAAAATCATAAAATAATAGAAAAATATCGCCCTTTTTCGTTTTCAAATCAGAGCATATATAAAAATATGTAAATAGAAATCCCTTTTTCTTTGTCCTCTTGGCAGAAAAAGGAAGTAAAAAGTCAAAAATGGAAATAGTATCCAATGACGGTTTTTTCAATGAAATGCATCTTTTATTCTAGAATCCTCATAATTGATTCCACTTCCATCTTAGTCCATTTCTTATTGGTTCCCTTAGAAGTGATATAATAATACCGTAATGCAGCATACTGTAATTGGAGAACACATTGTTCTTTAGCCATAAATTGAATTTTGGTAAATGGTGCCACGATTTAAGTGCATACAATGGACATATCTTAAATATAGTAAATTGATATCGTAAATAGATTTCAAACATGGAGATCCCAAACCAATGGTTATACTTCTCTTTTCGTATTCATTTGAAAATTTTTTTATTGTTTACTCCCAGTTGTTGAGCAACATAACCAATGTTTGTAGCTTTTACAGATTTATGATTTGATGCGACTTGTTTCTTAAGTTTTGGTAATGTTGGTTCAACTGGATGTTCTTTTTTCCAAGATGGAAGTCCATTTTATCGTATATTTATTTTTATTTGCTCCGTGAATGACTATATTTTTGAATATATTAATTTTTTTGTAAAAAATAACTTTAATTAAATCTGCTTAGCAGGCATCAATGTGTTCACTTCTTTAAGTGGTAACATGTCCAGGGATGGGTTCCTATATTTTTGGAGTAAGTAAACATGAGAGATTTATTACAAGATGATATCACGAGCTTATGAGCACAAAGTCACAAAAAATTTGAAGTGAACATGCCAGGCACAATGTTTTTCAATAGCATCTTTTCCCCGCTATTTATCCGATTAGAGCCGAGTAAAGTGTTTTTGAGCAGTAATAGCTGTGTGTATGATTGATTCCGGTAAAACTTTCTTTTTGGGTTTTGCGATCCGCCAGATCAGAAAGAAGTAAAACAAATATGAAAAATGCTTCTACAAAATGCAAGATGACTTCATGTTTGTAAATTACAATAGTTTTTTTATACTTTTGTTATTGGTCTCAATGTTTTTTTTTATTTATTTATTTAGCATTTGACAAAGGTACAAAAAATAGAAACGGGATTATGATTGGTCGGGATCAACTACTAATCCATTGGTAAAAAATTGTACCGCCAAGGCACGCGGTTTCACAGTTTCTGATTCTAAATATCATTGGGCTCGGACAATTTTCATCTCCAAATTTCCTTCATCCTGGGTGGACGATAGTCTGGTAGAAAGAACAAAAAGGAGTGTTTTTTTAAAATGTTGAATTTGAAGTAGAATTATCGAAGTAGAATATGCTTTTCTAAATAGAACTGATGATCTCACACCAATTACAGTAAGCACCCCTTTTTCAAGACCCACTTTTTTTCCTTGAAACATCTAAACAGAGGAATTCTTTTTGGAGTTATATTTGTTTGAACAAATGATGAGACAATTAATTTGAAAGCAGCTAACATTTTGAAGAGACTAAGTGAAGTAGCAATCACTCCTTCTCCATTTCTCTTTCTGTCTCTCTCTTTTTTTATTTGTTAAAAAACAGTTATCGGAACGTGGTTATCATGATAACCTAAAATGGCACATCGTTATCTTTTGAGCAATATATATTGATCTGATTATCTTTATAATAGTAGCCGTGATTATCTTATGAAATGATATCAGCATGAATATTTGGACCCATATATATAAATCGTTTTCTATTTAAAACAGAAAGTAGTCATATGACTGATACAGTTAATTATATACATCACATTAAAAGCCACCAATGAAATACATATCTTTGTTTATGTTTCTTAATGAAGTTAGTACCTTGCAGACATGAACTGTTTGAATTGAGGGTTATTAATTGTTGTAAATCCTCCAAAGTCCTTACTAGTGTGCTTTAACAGGAATAAAAGTAGTGATTGAATTATTAATATTGTACTCGTCCGATAGGCTACATAGTTATTTGGAATCTTTACCATATATAAAATAAAACGAAAGGCATCGGGTTTTAAATTAGTCAAGGACTCTGATAGGATAAGCAATATCTATGATGCATGCTAGATAATTCTAAACAGTTGTACCTTTTTTTTTATATATCTTATAAAACATATAGTTTTACTTTTTTCTCTTTAGTACTAACAAAAGTGTTTCGAATTAATCTTCTCCACAGTTAAGGATAAGGTTATGAGGTTGTTTCGTCGGAACCGGATACAATTCAGGACCCGAAGCAAGGCACAAATGAAGAGTTAAAATGTCAGAAAAGGAAAAAGTTCTTATAACAAATACCAACCAAATATAACAAATGGATAGTATAGAGACCATACGAAAATGAATAGAACACTGAGATATGATTTTCATCGTAATTAACCTGATTGCTGTTGAGAGAAAAAGAAGGGAGTGATAATTACTGCGTTTTCATGGATTTCTCACTATTCTTTTGAGCAAAAAACATTAACGTAGCTTGATTGCTGGTTTACATATGTTTGTTAATAAGTTAAATGATATTGATACACTTTAAATGAATCAATGACGCTATGTTTAAAACTAATTTAGTTTTGTTTATTCAAACCTGGATACTTTTTTTTTCTACTTTTTTTAAACCAAATTTAGTGGATATGTTTTTTTTTTAAAAGCGGCATTTAAATGTAGGAGCGTTAAAAATGCCTTTGGTCTTAACCTTGTTGTTCAGCGTTCAATATAATTTATGATCAACATATGTATAATCTACCAAACATCGTATCTTAATGATTATAAACTTAAAAATGGCTAAAAAGTAAAGTAATTATTACTAAATTGCCTTAATGAAATAACAATTAGAATTATGATTCCAGAATAATATTCTAGTTTTTCGACAATCATTTTTTTTCGTTTTGTTTTTTGTTTTAACAGGAATTAGGTCATTAGATCATAGACATATTGCTCAATTTATTCAATCAGGTCAAGGTATTTGTGGCCTACCTATTTATATCGCCGCTGTTATTCATTTGGAAAACGTGGTCGCGGACTTGGCCGAATATTCTAGGAAAAAACAGTGACATATCCAAGTTGTTCTAAAAAAAGTACATGCTAAACACAAAGAAAGAAGCAAACAATAGTGATCATCCATGAATATCATAGGATCAGCTCTGTTGAAAGGAATATCTGGAAAAAATATTTAAAAACAAGGAACAAATGCTATCAATCTAAGGGGAACACAAAGATATGAAATCTCCACAAAAAAAGCACACCATTCTTCGTGACGCGTGCGAAAAGTTGGATATAATCTTAGTTCATTGGCTGATTAAAAAGCTTGTTATCAATAGTATCGGTAATTAAAGTAGACAGTAGTTGAAATTGCTCTTACTCTGTTCAGTATATTCTACTTTAAGAGTTCCAAAAAAATCAATTACCAAACTTGACTTATCTATGTGCAGACTTGCATATACATTATCTCCCTGAAACTAAATGAGCCAAATAGTCTCCTTTTAACAGAAGCAAGAGAAAGTCATTAGAGTAGGGGAATTGGTTTAGACATAGATAACCAGTGTACCCGTCCAGTTGACCGATCCGAGAGTTAAACCGGGCCATTCTCAGTTCATACACTGCTGCTTATGTACTGATGGTTGAACTATTCCCCTTGGGTAAAAAAATGACCGCTTAAAATTTCCATTGACCCCACATATCATTAATAAATGATTCTGGTAGAAAACAGAGCTGATGAATTCTTCAAAAATAGAAAAGGGGGTGGCAAGGTTATCTTTATTGAGGGGAAAGGAAGGGATAGGAAAATATTTGGTTAATCAGGGAACTATCTCTAATATT
>VCJK01001624.1:7323-22170 GCA_024139485.1 Backusella psychrophila | reverse complement strand
TTTTTTTTTTTTTTAAAAAAAAAACCTACTATACGAATATAAACAGCTAGAATATCCTTTAAACTACGTTTAGCATTCCCAAGTTGTGTTTCGTACTCGGTATCATTCTCCATTCTCGTATTTTTCACTGCTATACATGCAGTCTTGAATTTCTTTAAAGAATCACCAAATATCCAATAAGACTGATTTGCCTGTAAACCAGATCCTGCGCCATCACCTTGCTCCTCTACTTCCATTTCATCTTCCTCCTCCAACTCATCATCCTCTATTAAAGCATCATCTTCCGACATCTCGCTCTGTGTATCTACATGGGGTGTCATTGGTGCACCTTCACTGATAGATCCTGGGGTTTCGGGATCTGTTACATGTCCTCCTCCAAGGGAAACCGCTGAGGGGGTTCCACCTCTAATACTGGCCGGTCGAGACTCTTCTACCTCTTCTTCATTATCATCGTCTATATCTGCCATGACAACATCTCCATCTCCTGAGATGGTTGTATCAGTCGCATCCCCATTGCCTGCATTTTTCTCTGCCTCTCCATACAAATAAAGATCCACATCATCATCTTCCAAATGCTGCTGAGGATGATCGCCAACTTCACCATCCTCCTCTTCCGATATATACTGCCCTTCATAGCTTGGTTTCGAAACTTCAAGTGTTCCTCCCGATTCAGAGAGGGGCTGATCCTGACTTGCAGTTTCTGGTATGAGAGGAGACTGAAGAGATACCGAATTTGGCATAGAAGGAAGTGCCTGGCCAGTGGCATCGGATGTAAGGAATTCACTAAACAATTCTTGCATATATTCTCTTGTTGTTGTATCGATAGAAGGGCATTTATAAATGGACATCAAACTCCTAAAAAAATACACCATAGTTTAGTAGAATGAAAACATAACAACTCGATTAAATATACCTAATGACACCTTTTGTCAACATGACTTTCATACCACAGGCTACACATTGTGCCATGTATTCTTTAAGGGGTGGATAGTATTCATCAACCGAAAACTTTAAAAACTCCATAATGATTGCTGTAATGTAAGGATATCTTTCAGCTGATCGCTCCATTAGTAACATGGCAGGTTCTAATAATAAAAAAAGGGGAGTTTTAGAGTTGGTGTTTTTACTCTCAAGACAGGGAAATTACCTATAAACATAATATTATCCGTAGGTGTAAAGAAAAGCCAATCATAAATCAATGCAGTCTTGACATTAGCTGCAACCACATTACTCTATATATTTATTAATAATCAAGATGACTATTAATAAAATGGATTTTTCCCTTATAATAAATAGATTAAATGTACCTTAATTGTTCTAATCATACTTCCAATAACAACATATCGAGGCACAATATCACTTTGCAATATTTGATTTGATGGATACCATCCCGCTACCAAATACCGAATAATATCCACATAATAGCTCTCTGCTTCAGGTGCGCTCAAGAAACGCTGAATAAACCATCCTAGATTTCGCTGGTATTGATTGGCTCGCAACTAGATATCTCTTTTAGTTTATAAACGAAATACACCAATGACAAATAGACACTCACGTTTTGAAGGATATAAAGTAATTTCATTTCTATTTCAGGTGTTAATCGACATCTTAGAAACTCCTTTGGTGTCGATGTTTTTAATAAAGTATCCACACCTTATAATAAGAGAAAGGGAGTGTTATTTCATTTAAAAATAAAAATAAAAAATAAACCCTCTTTTCCAATGTCAACCTCCTTTTATTACCTTTAAATCTTGGCGAAAGTTTTTCAGGTGAATGAAGCATGTCATTCCAGAATTGAGAAAACTCGGGTATGGATGATATATCCTGTAATAAACGCACTAAATCTCTACCAATTGGAACACACAACATCCACTTTAAAACTAACTAAGTATATTCACTTTTCATGTCGTTTGAAAATAACCCTATACCTTTTCTCGTAATATATTGATAGTGAATTTGACCTCTCTTTGTTGTAATGATTGTAAATTGATAGGTCGATGATCTGCAATGACTCTTAAATAAGTGCATACAAAGGTGGCAATCACCCTTGGGTTTAAATTCAACCAAGCCTTTTGCGACTCGCATAATTTCAATACTTGATCGCATAAAATCACATTGGCCTGGCTGATATCACCGCTTCGTACTTGTCGTAAAAGACAGAGATACATTCCATCAATGTTTTGTACATTTAAGCTGGTCAACTCACTTATAAGCCAGAAGATCTATAATCAAATTGAGGGAAGGGAGGTCTTTTAGTGATTGTAAAGGATATGTATCTATATATATATATATATAACTCACTTGTTCTCTCACACGCAATTTTAAATGTTGAAACTTAATTGATAATGCTAGTGCTTGTAGTCTATTAAGAAAAGCTGCAAAATTATCTCTATTGATAAAACTAAGCGTTTGAAAGTGCTATTCATTATAGAAATCATAGTTATTATCATCCTTCATACTGCTATTACTATTGAGGTGGTTATAGCGTATAGCTATGTTTGGCTGTTTACCGTGCGTGCATTTTCAGGTTCGGTTAAAACGCCATACAATAATGCTGAGATGACTTCTGTATATTCTTTTTTATTTTGTGAAGCCTAACATATGTTTATAAGTCTTCTCTCTTGCATAATTATTATTTTCTCTCTCTTTCTCTCTTTATCCTCCTATCCAAGTGTTTCTCTTTTTATTCATTATTATTTTCAGGAGCTACCTTTTCTTGAAGGTAATTGTGTAGCTCAATTTCAGACTTATTTCTGGCAGTCTCGCAATATTGCGCGTATAATCTAGTTAATTCCTAAAACAACACAATGCTTTTGTTTTAGTACAGCAAAGGCAAAAGGACCTGGTTATTTGAGTCAAAGACATACCAAGTCAAATTCATCATCAGCCTCAACAATATCAATATCGTAAAGATTGGAACGGGATTCCATGTCTCTTTTTTATTTATTATCCTGCAATAAATAATAGATATACAGAACGTGTGTGTGTGTTTATGTGATTTTGCCTCATTTCCCGACCGCATTTTGCTAAGCCACAAATATATAGGGACTGCTTGTCATCTTAAGCCCAGTCAGGGCCAGAAATAAAGGCGAATTTTTTTTTTCATATAGTTTTCTCTCCCCTTTATTTTGTAATTTGTTAGCAATGCAACTTTTCGTCAAGTCCCTTGCTGGTAACACCCTCGCTTTCGAGGTCTCCTCTGCCACCTGTGTTGAGAATGTCAAGACCATGATTGCTGCCCGTGAAGGTAAGATATTCATAATAAAGAAACACGCTTTTCCATGGATACTAACATGATAATTTAAACAGGTATTGACGCTTCTTTCCAGTGTCTCTCTTTCGCCGGTAAGTCCCTCCAGGACGGTCAGGCCCTCTCTCTCTACGGTGTCCAGGACAACTCCACCCTCCACCTCAACGCCGAGCTCCTCGGTGGTGGTAAGAAGAGAAAGAAGAAGACCTACACTACCCCCAAGAAGATCAAGCACAAGCGTACCAAGGTCAAGATGGCTATCCTCAAGTTCTACAAGGTTGACGAGTCTGGCAAGATCACCCGTCTCCGTCGTGAGTGCCCCAACAACACCTGTGGTGCCGGTGTCTTCATGGCCAAGCACAAGGATCGTCAATACTGTGGCAAGTGTCACTTGACCTACGTTTTCCAGAAGGAAGAAAAGGCCTAAGTTGATTTACTACACAATACAAAAAAGCATCTTAGAATAGGGAATTAAAAAGCCTCTAATCATTATAATAAAAGTACAAAAAGATGATTAAAAAAAAGTAATATATACAATACTGTGTTTTTGATGTTTAAAAAAATGAACGGATATTTTATTTTGATTTACTTTATATATGTGTAATGTCTTTCTTTTGTCTTTCGATTTTTGAATATATATATTTATGTGTATATACATAGATGTAAGTATACTTAAACGTGGTGAAGTGTTTATATATAATTAAAAGGTAATCTCCCCTACCCAGTTTCGACGTCTATAACGTGGTGTCTTTCTACGATAATCTACAATTTTTCGAATAGGATATACAAAGGCGGCTGCAAGAACAAGTCCTACCGAGGCCGCAACTGTGATAATCATCATGTGTGTCGCAAAAATAACACCTTGCTGCCCTGCATTCAATATAATCGAGATTTCGTTTGCATGAATGGTCGAAGTAAACGTGCCAAGTGACGAAGCCACCCCTACGGATCCAGGTACCAGAAACATAAGTCCTGTTATCATGTCAACAAATCCAATGGTGGATTTAAATCGTGCGTAAAAATTCGATACAATGGCAACTGCAAAGGCTGCTAGCACAGTTGCTACGTGTGGATACCCATTAAACCATTCTAGTGAAAAATAGTGTACAGAGTACGAAAGAATCGCTAGTGACAGGACGATGGGAAACTTGGACGGATGACCCCGTAGAATAATAAGATTTGCAATGGCAAAAATCGGGACAAATAAAATATTATACAAGGGTGATATCCCATCTTCGCACTGCTGAGTGTCTGGACTCATCAAGTTGAGCATGGGGAATAAAAGTTTGTGAAAACTGGCACCGATAGCAAGTCCAAATCCAATGAAAAGTGAATAGATGAGGGTTGTTGTCAGTCTAAGTGTACCTGATGCAATCTCTCCAGATGATATCTCCAACACAGAAACAAGTGTTGTGTAGCCCGGGAGAATACTAACAACACCACCAATGGAGAGCGCATAGAAACAGGATGTTGTCGAGGGAAACCGGGAAGCCACCACTGCTGCTATAAAACCAACAAAGGCGCTTAGCAGAACATCAAATATACTCGAGAATCGAGTTATACGATTGGACACATGGATTGTCCCAACACCGACAATTAGTCCCAATGCTAATCCAAAACCCATGTCTACTACACCTCCTGAAAAGAAAAGAGGGGCGCTGACACTAGACGAAACGGCATACGCAATCCAGGTCAACCAAATAGGATAAAGGTGCTCTTGCTCCGATATTGTGTCCAATCTCTTTAATGCCTTTTCAACGGTAATTTCGTCGCACATAATGGATTCGAAAAGGTGGAAAGTTTGTGTCAACCGATGCAGATCCAGGGATGATTCTACTTTGATTAATTGGATAGATGCTGCTAATTTTTCTGGAAAAGATTAAATTCAGTTAAAGGGATGAGAATAGTAATAACAATAAAATAATAATGAAATTATAATAATAAATAAATAAAAAAACAATCAAATAAAAACATAAAAGGAGCAGCAACAACAGTTTCCTCGTTAAAATAAAAATAGATTTCAAAATACCTGAATCACCAATAGATACAACTAGAAAGCCTGGAAAATACCCAAATTGAACTGTCAGGTTGAATTTTTGCATAATAAGCTGTACACAGTGGTCTAGACGATGAGATGGGGCTCCGCAAGAAACTAATACTTTGGAGAACCGAATAAGGAATAGATGAGGGTCGTAAATGTCTCTTGAGACGCCTGTTTGATTATACGATACGGGTGTTGACGAAGTAAGAAGCGAATAAAGCAGACTTGGGTGGTTATACGGACGATGATGATGGTTATTATTATGATGATGCGGGTTATACGTTGACGAACTGCTCGACCCAATGGAAACATTGGCAGTGGTATCACTAGATATAGTTGCTTGTGATATTGTTGAGTGATTACTTCCTTGTTCCATTATATCTATGCAACAGCAACAGTTTTCGTCGGCGTATGGATTATTGTCGATCTCAAACATTGAGCGTGATCTACTGTTTTTCTTCTTTCTTTTCTTGTAATGTAAAATATCTGACCAATGGCTAAAACTATATGGATCCTCTTTTTGACACAATGTATTCATCATAAATACACATAGAATTTATAATGATAAAAATTTATAAATAAATAAATAAAATATGTATAAACAAAATAAATAAATAGACAAAAAAAAATGAGTGTAAAGATAACAAAATAATATAAAATTGAAAGAAAAGTGGAAAAGATGAGATAATAGGCCTCGGAAATGTCAATGATTCTGATTTCTACCGTATCAACATTCTCTCTTCATTCCTATCAAGACACTCCTTACATGTGATATAATCCTTTAGTTGGTCTCGCTGTCTTCCCCCAACTCCTTTTTTTTTTTTGATCACTTTACTATATATAAATACACAATAATAATAATAATAATAATAATAAAAAATCCAAAATTAGTAAATCGAGTCTATTAAGTATACGCATCTAATGAATTGCATTGCATCAAGCTTATATTTGATGCGTTAAAATACATACCGTTTTATTATGGTTTATGTATTATCACCATTTTTATGACTCGAACTATGTGTTTTACTAAACCTTATTTTAAGATTTGACTTGATTTCCAGGGTTTAAAATAGTAATTGTTGACTATTTATTTGTATTTTTTATACACTAATCAACCGGAGGAAAGATTTAAGAAAGAAAAAAAAAAGGACAATTTATTTTTAGTAAAAAAGAACCACACATACTCGCATATATGTGTATATTTATATAGCTGTTTCATATATAAATTTCATCTAATCCCTTCAATTAGTCCACCGATATCAAGCTTTTTCTTTTCTGTCTAATGAAAAGAACCACAAAAATCGTGCTGATGTTTCATTTAATCACATCAGCTTTAACATTTGTTTCACAGCATTATTCTGTGATTTGACAGGAAAAGAAAAGTAATGGCTATTTTGTATTTTTTATTGTTTTTAGAAACATTACAAGTGACAACTAATGTAGATCTGAAATAACTAGTGTAGAAACAAAAAAAAACAAAAAAAACAACAACACTATAATGAGGTATATTTCCCCTAAAATCAACAGATCATAATATTAAAAATAAATATGGTCAAACATCTTCCAATCATAGCTGCGTTATCCCTACTTACCCTAGGGAATGGCACTTTTAACGTGTCCAACAAGGATACTGCAACTTGCTGTAGTTTTTACACAGCCATGTCCTGGTAGATGTAAGGACTCTTGTGTTTGGCTCAAATATTTTTGTGGAAGCTCTTTCATGCCTACTTACCCTGGTGATTGTCGCGAGAAGGTTATTCCTTGGTAAATATCAAATACTTCTACTGTTTACAAAAAAAAATAGAGAGAGGGAGAGAAAGAAAGAAAGCTGATAATGAACCATTTATTATAGTCCTGACGAATGTAGAACACCCTGTATCTATTTTTTAAACGCTCTCTGTCCCTACCAGGAAAAGCCGGTGTGTCCTGATGGCCCGTGTCAGAATATTTTCTGTCCAGCCTTAATCACTCCTTGGTACATCGTAAAAAAAAAAGCATGGTTTCAGTTCTTTATTTTTTTTGAATGAAGAATGGCTAATTCCTCTTTTATATATAAATATAACTCTGATGAATGATCTCATAGCTGTGAGTACTATACAAGTTTACTTTGTCCTTACACTACCATCCCTAAGTGTACTGGACACGTTCAAAAATGTCCCAAGATCAAAGTACAATGGTTAGAGATAAGAAGAAAAAAAGAGTGTTGTATAATGTTATTGACGATCTTTTATTTTTAAATAGTCCAAGTAAGTGTCCCAACAACTGTGTTTATCCTGATAAGCCTTGCCCCTTCAAGTATGAGCTCAAGTGCCCTTGGAAATGGGGACATTCTGGACGCAATGACCATGATAACGGCCACAATGTTGGTCATGGAAATGACGACAGAAATAATTATGGAAAGCCTGACAAGTCCTGTTCTGGACACACCTCACTGCCCTTAAGACCAGCTACTGCTAAATCATTGACACTATTTCAAAACATAAAGCAATCATTTTCATTGAAAAAGAAGCACTTTCACCTTCATAATATCTTTTTCTTTTTTTTAGTTGAATAAAGAAAGAGCGTTGTAGGTTTGCATGTCAACAAGCCATGAAAAATATTTTTTGTTTGAAATATATTTTCTTCTTTTGAGGATGGTTTGACTGGCCCTTTGGGCTTACAAGGCCTTGAATATTGATCAGGTTCTCATATTTTTTATAATTAGTTGATCAACTGGAATATATAAGTGTTATATAGTATCAGCTGAGCATTTATCATTTTATTTTTATTTTTATTTTTCCTGTTATAAACTTTGATGAATTTCCAAATGCTCGGTTATTGTATTGTATTATGATGTAAAGATAAAGCACAGACATAAATGAGTTTCCTTTTTCTTCTTATTTTTTACTTCATTAAATAATCATACGTAAGTGACAGTTATATTCTAAATCATCCTAAAAAAAAAGAATTGAATTGAAACCAGGATAAAGTGTATTTATATAAAAACTGTATAAAGCGGAACCCACTTGTTGATTTATACAAATTTGCGATAGATTCGACGTTATATTTATATATATAAAATAAAATAAAAGTAGCCGTACAAATACTTTATCGCTGTTATTTATATTTACCAACCAAGAGAACAAAGTCATTTAAATCTTATCCGATTTAGTGATTTTAAGTTCTTACTGATAATCGACAGAAGATCGAATTAGTTGTGCCTTAAAGAATAAAGCAAAAACAAAAAGACTTCAATTTAATTGAATGATTTTTATGTTCAGAATGTTACTTGTGCTTAAGAGAGAAAAGAATCAGTTTAAGGCACAAGTATTTATCAGTATTGAATCCCCTGATCGATCACTTTAACAATAATAAATTAAACATTGTTTCACTATTATCAAAAGTATATTAGCACCTCATTGAACGAGGTGACACCCTCAGTCTATAGTATTTTATAACTCAAACAAAGACATGGTTTTTCTCATGGTTGTATATTTGTTTTACTATATTTCTTAGTCCAGTCTACTGTCTTTTTTTTTGTGCTATTGATATTGCCTTTTCATATGATGTTGCCCCGTTATCTCCATAGACATTTTCTATATAAGGCAAGACAACAAGATGTTACTTGAATCATGTCTTGAGCTTAGTTACTTTGGTTCGTGTTCTACCAAAAACCTATTGTTATTTGTCTGTTTTTGGCACTCCTGAGACACATTCATAAAATGGACTTTTTTCCCTTTATTACATATATTTCGTCATAATAATAAATGCTTCCCTGTGCACTTAACAAAATGAAGTAGTATCGTTTACAGTTAAAATTGAATTTACGTTTAACTATACTAAAGTATTGGTAAATGTAGAAAAAGTATTTTCTCTCGTTATCGAGCGATATGAAATTTTGTATGTAAAGGACATGTTCTCGTTCTACATTTGATTTTTTTTTAGACACAGATACCATATTTTGAGTAGCAAAAGCTGTAAGGAAAGAGAAAACAACTTCAAAGAAGCCGAGGTGTTGTACACTGTACGACCGGAATATGCTTAGAAGGCGAAAAGGTACGAATTGCTGGTTTCGTACCTCCTTTTTCACCTTTTTATGTAACGGTAAAATGGATTAGCGGGAGGGAAGCCAAGAAAATTCATATTCAGCTTTACAGTTTTATTTATTTTTTTTAAAAAGAAAAAAAGAGATGATAAAAAGGAGTTGTGTTCTATTAAGACAATGACATTAATGATATGCTATAGTGACCTACAATTAAATATTTCTGATGATAAAAGGAAAGTAATTTTCTTAACAAAACAAAAAGGACCTAAAGCGATTGAGGGGGAAAAAAGTATTGAAAACAAAATCGAAATTCAATCATGTGTAATACAGAGAGAGTTTACGAAAATTTGGAACATAATCGAACAAAAAATATCGACGATTTCCTAAAAGATGTAGCAAAAAAGAGTGAAAAAAAGGAAACGTGTTTAACCCCTTTGGTAAAAAATAAAACGCTCGAGATCGAGAAAAACACTGCAAAAACTTCGATTAAAATGTTTTTGTTATTTATGGTACATATCATACATCTAGTATTTTTATTATTATTAAATTTCTATTTTTGTCATAGGATAATATTATAGGAGTAATTTTTTTTGGCTTTGGGGTTTTTTAAGTAAAGAAGAAGGGTAAAGTACATGGTCATAATAAAGGCGTATATACATATATATAGAAGTGAATGGCAGGTATAAAACTTTTGCTATGCGCGAAAGTGGATATTGTTGTTGTTGGTTTTATACAGTGTACGATAACAGGGTATACTACTCATAATATTTTACTGATACTGGTTTGCAACACGATTAATAGCATTGATTGCTGTGCTTCGACAACGTTCCCATTGATTTTGCATAGCTTGCATCCAAGTGATTACAAGCTCAAGTCGATCAACGAGAGGTACTGTACGTAAGAGGCCGTAAAGATCATTAGGAGCAGTTGGAAGCACTACGGCTGCCCACCAGCACACAGCAGCTGGGTCGCTCTTTGATGGAATTGCTCCATGAATCGTTTTCATGTTTTCGAACCAAAGCGGACCCAAAATACCTTGCGTTTGTGCGTGAAGTGTGCCGTTTGGCATATTTGGTGTTTGTCCGAGATGGTGAATAAAATGTAAAATAGTGTCTGCTAATTCCACAGAGTATCCATATGCATGTTCTTGAATCATAGCAACGTCACCAGCACTACTGCAAGGAAACTCAATACCGAACTGTGTTATGCTTGCTTCAGGTAAAAGTTCAAAATCTGCAAAAAGTATAGATTCATTTTCTTCACGATGGGAATCGAGCTTGAAGCGGTCGGTTCCAATGACATCAATCATAATAGCATCTGGACGATGCTCAACACCAACGATTTTAAGTATCGTACCAAACTGAGCAACTTGAGGTTTGTTACGGTGTACTGACGCTAAACATAAACCGCTATAACGACTGGAAGGAACCAATGAACTGCGAAACATGTTCAAATGAGCTGCGTTAAAAACAGGAAGTTTGAACTTTTGTCCAGGAAGAATTACATTATTCGATACAAAAAGTGGGACGTTTCTCTGTTCATTATTATTAGCGTCCAGTAGTGCTGTTTCTGTTGTAGTGAAAGGGAGTGCGCCAGCGAACTGAAGGCTTTTAATCATTTGAGCTATTAGTTTATTTGATGATTGTGCTGATAAATGGCTGTATTTTGGAAGAGGGCGATAGCATACGTTACAATTGTCAGAGTCTACTTTTGTCTGTAAAATACAAAGTCTACAAAACGTGTGTCCACAATGTGATGTGATGGGGTCGACTGTTGTCAAGTGACAGCCACTACATCGGAGATACGGAACGACTGCTCTTGAGAGAGCATCTAAATATCCATTTTCATATTCTTCAACTGGTGATAATGGGCGTGGGCAGCTTGCGAGATATTCTCGCAGGATATTTGCGATTTCAGATATTGAAGCGTCCACAAGAAGTTCGGGACCAAAAAGATGTGATGCTGAAGTGCATTGTGGTATAGGACATACAAATACTGACTTTTTATTTGATGGACTGTTCACTGGAAAGCAGTGTGAGCATATTGTATTTCCGCATGAAAGAGTTATTGGTTCTGATAATATATCGCCGCATACGTTGCATGTTAGTGATTGTGTTAAATTTAGTTGATCTGCCATCAATGTGAAATATATATATATATATAAATGAGAGTGGTGAGCAGTAGTTAAAAAAGAAAAGAAGAGGGAAAAAAAGAAAGTGGGGGAAAGCCAGGTCCTTTATATATACTGACATTAGATAAAATAGGGTCATTTCAGTGATCAAAAATTAAGCACTGATGCTCGATCTCCAACTTTTAGGTCTTTAGAATTCTCTTTCCTGATATAGTAATAGTTTTGGATTTTTGGGGGGTCGCCGCGGGGGGACTTACATTCATGCAGATGGGATTGGAAAAGTACATTTTCAGGAACTAGTCCTAAAATGGAGATTAGACAGAAATTTATTATGGGAGAATGTGATAGCTTAAATCTCTCCCTGTCAGACTCTGATGGAGGTTCTCTAATTTCAAGTGTGCAGATCTTCATATTTATCCATGAATCGGTATTTTACAGAAGAAAAACGATTCAATACAGATTGTTTACCCCCTTGTAAATTATTCCTCCCTCTCGTAATTACTTTACCAAAAGTACTTTCGAACTTTACACGTCAAAATTTACACTTTTATTAGTTTGATAAATCTTACAAGAGGTATTATATACATGTATCTTTCTATAACATATCATTTTTATCAAACAAGAGTCTTTATCGCAAAACGACATTCGTTGATCCTTTGTTTGTTTTGTTTTGTTTTGTTTTGTTTTGTTTTTTCTTTTTCTTTTTCTTTTAGAGTACTAGGTGTAAATATATTAAAAGTTATAAACGTGTATCTTGAACAGATAGCCAATTCATAAAAATATTAAAATACCCCTTAGTTTTTTCAAATTAGTTCAAATATAAAGTTGGAAAAAAACGATAAGCGTTTCAATTGATTCATGGCTTAAAATGGGAATGGGAATATTTCGAGATCGAATATTTATTAGAGAGTTAAAGATGGAAAAATATTTGTTTGTGTCATTTAGTGTCGTTTGTTCTGACTTGAGTAATTAAACTCCTACCTCAATAATAAATATCATATGCATAAAACTTTTCAATGAAAACAAGCACATTATCTTTATTGTTTTATGGAATTAAAATAAGATTCCTAATCAAAACATGCTTTTGAACCAATTTAATTTCAACTACTATTGCATCCAAATGCATCCCATCTTTATGAGTTTAAAATTTTACACCATGTACTCATTGTATAATATTTGGATACAAAATGTTCGACAGGTTTTACTCCATGTGTATTACTGTGCAACAAATTCGTTATCTCGTAGAATATGTTGAATAAGCTTATTAAAGCCACACAATCATACAAAGTAAAGTTATGGACACTAACCATAACCCGAATAATTCATCATTATTCTAAGAGAGGATGGTATAGTTACTTTGAATTGAAAATCGTAACACCTCTAAGCCTATTTTTCAAGTTAAAAACATATTCAAGTGGTAAAATATGAAACAAATATTGTTTTTCTAGCTATTCACAACACATTTCCCAGTAGGTCTAGTTTATCTAATATATGTGCTATTTTCCAGCTTGACTAATGGCAATTTTGGGGAAATAAAGAATTATTACTACAGTACAAACATGAGATATTTTTATGCACTACATTTTAACTACAAATAAAATCAGAAAGATATTCTTGCGGAAATAAATACTTTACCATGAGCTTAGCATAGTTCTTACCTTTGGTTGATTTCTGTTCATAAAGTTATTTTTATCAGTGCCAAGAATAAAAGAACTGGATTATGATACGTGATGATTTTCTACTGAGATCATTAGCGCCACTTCGATTGGGAGTAAAGAAGTAGATGTGTTGTTGATCATATTTAAGCGAGAGAAGGAGAAAAAAAAAGAAACAAGTTCCCCTTTCAACTTATTTATCCTGTAAAACAATGGGTTACGTAATCCTCAGATATATAACTGAGTGGAAAATGTAACCACGCTCGATTCTTCTTACTATTACATCTTGTTCTGTTTCCCTATCACTTTTGCATATTATAGTCGTTCGATTATATAATACTTGTTCTCATTTTCTATCACTTGTTAATCCATGATTATATTAGCATAATTCTTAAATACAATATAGGCAGCATCCGAATGTATCATTATTATAATAATGGAAACAAGTATAGCAATGAGGTATCTAATGACAATTCATACCGGATTATATATTTTCCGAAAATATAACCTTGGATTTCCCTTCATCAGGAGAGAAACAAAGTGCCTTTGAAGTATATTTAAGGAATCTGGAATTCATCAAAGCACTTATCCAGCTCTAATATTTTGTAGTGAAAAGAGTACTACATATGAAGATATCCTACTTTGATCTATCTGTTTCTCCGGAGAATATACCTTAAAAAATAAAATTAAAAACAGAAAATACTTGGCTCAGTTTGAAGTCCTCCACTGGACTAAAGTGGAATATGACGTTTTACTTTTTTTTTTTTCTGGGTTTTCTTTATGAATCTACTACTCTTATAAGATGATATGATGTGTGTTTAAAGCTATTTGTTACTAAAACAAAACAAAAAATCAGCGAAAGGATGATGCTTTCTGTATTTCTGGAAATAATACAAAACTATTCAACTTCAGAGATAGCAATGGCATACAGAAATGTTGCCATCTCACATCATAAGTACAAGAACAATATGTTACCTCATTCAAAATTAGTAGGAAAATATTTGATAAAAATAGAACCATAAGCAGTCAGAGTGTAACAATCAATGTGGCTTTTGATACACATATATAAAAAAAAGTGGCCATTGGATGTTTATCCGATCTAATGACCTATATTTTTTGCCAATGGTTCTAGTAGGTGTGATATCATTTGTTTATTCACTTTAAAATTAACGGAGTCTATTGTAGTTTAATATGAGGTTTCACAAAGTAATAAAAGTATAATAATAGAAGCATAAAAAAACGAAAAAACATAAGGATTTATAAATCAATACTTTAAGGTATAGCACAAATTTTTAATGTTTTATGTATAAAATAACAGTACAAATGGGGAATTTAAAATAAAGGGAAAAAATATATGCAGTTTATGAGCGTTGTTTTATCACTAATGATAAAAACTGTTCATAGTTAATCTGAATCCAACCATCATTATCCGTGTCGAACTGTCTGAAGGAATCAGTGAGAGTTTTTATAGTAACACATGCCTGAACAAAATTATCAAATGTGATGTTCCCTTTGCCTAAAAATATAACCCACCACATATAAGTATTTCGATCAACACATTAAATGTAATAATTCTCACCATATTTATCAAACTTCTGAACCAAAACATGGATAAACTGATCAGACAAGTTGTATCCAAAAGTTTTTAAAGCATTACTCATCTCTCTGTGGTCGATATTTCCCGAATTATCCTCATCAAAAGTTTGGAAACAGCGTTTCCAATCCTCAATATACTTCCATAATCCA
>VCJK01001621.1:45883-56307 GCA_024139485.1 Backusella psychrophila | reverse complement strand
TTTTTTTTTTTTTTTTTTTTTTTTTTTTGCTTTTTTACCTCGACGAGATCAGTGCATTTTCCATGATTGATTGGAAAGGGTCTTCTTCCATCAAGCTCGTATAAATGATTATCTACATTTACAAAGCAGATAAAATGAAGAAGAATCTGTTCACTAATATCAGGTGCCTAAAAAAAAAGCCTTTGTTGGATATGAAGCTACCTAAAAAAAGAAGGTCTTACATACCTCTGTTTGACCTTCTTGGGCGCTTAATTTGTGAATATTAGCCAACTCTTCACAACCTTCAAGATATTCTGCTCTTTCGCTTGGAGACATGTTTTTAGTCTCATCAAGAATCTTTCTAAAAACACCGGGACCTGCATGATTTCTTTAGCTCAAATTATCAAGTTTTGAAAAAGTTAAAGTGAATCTTACCAACAAGATGGTCGTTATTCGCCAAAGAGTGCAATAATGCCATTGTACCGCAGGCGTTACCGATTGTTTGGTCGTAGAACATAAGATTTGGGCTGATATTTTGCTCACGAATCTTCAAATGAGTCTCTTCCTCTTCTCTGAATGCCTCATATTTTTCTGTGATAGGGAAAAGGAAGATGAGAGCTTCACATGGTCTTGGGATCATGGCAAGTAACTCTGGATCAAAGCCTATCATATCCATTAGATTTTTGTTCTTTTTTTTTTTAAATATCATTACTTGCTTACCATAAACATCAGTGTAGCTGTAGGTTGAATCTACACCATTGCTACGAATAATCTATATTCGTCATCATTTTAGTTTATGTGGTCAACAAAAAAATAATTCACACAAAGATAAATGGCTACCTTATTCCAAACCTAAATTCAAAATATCATTAATATAACTTTATTATTAAGAAAAACTGCGGCAAGATAGTGCATTAGTAATACCTCGGGGTTGGCCTCAAGAGGAAGCCATCTGATTTTACGGTTTGTGCCAGTGTCAATAGTCATATTATAAAACAGTTATTTACGTATACAAGCTAAAATTTCAAAAGAAAATAGAAAGAAAGAATAGAAGAAAGAAAGAAAGGAGAAGTTATATATATGGAGCAAAAATAAACACAGTGACGTATTGATCATACTAATTCGTTTTTGAAATGCGTTCGTGTCTGTGTCACGTAGATTTTTTTAATACATACTAAATATATTCATATGCATTAAAAGTTGAATGGTTCCTGTTAAACTATTGACATTTCAGAATAACAAGATTGAAACCCCAGATTTCCCTTGCGCACCTTTAAATATTAAAATGATAACAATAGTAGTGAGCATGATGGTTTATGGATTCACACAAAATATGTTTTGAGAAATAGGACCAATATTTGAATCATTATAGACTTTTCCGTTTATGAATTAACTTGAGTTAACATTATGATGAACCTCATCTGACCAGTTTGGAAACTAAAAAATGAACAAAAAAGTGAGGGTTCTATTAGAGAGAGTTACTTGTTCAATATATATCACTCATGAGTTTTTCTTTATTTTTATGATCTTAAAAAATGCTTTATTCAGAACAAAGTAAGTATAAGAAAGCTCTCTATTTATAGAGAGAAAGGACACTCCACGAGCATTAGAGATGGTTTTACGTTTATCAGAGAACTGTATACCCAAGAAAATCAGCTTCTCATATATAAATGAGATGTAATGATAAGGAGTTATTTCTTTGGTTTCAGCCACATTACGTGTACCTGGTACAAAGTATGTCCTAAACATAAATAAATAGCAAATGGTCAATTTAAACTATTTGCACAACCAGAAATTTAAGCTGGTAGTCTTATGAACCGAAAAGTGATGAAAAGTTGCAGCTTTCATGTCGTTTTCTTTGACAAGTGGGTTTATCAACGAAAAGTTTTTTTCAAAACATAACTACTTGTTACTCTCTCTCTCTCTCTCTCTCTCTCTCTCTCTTCATAAGATGGGTATATATTTTATACTCAAGCGCTCTATTATATAAATATCGATGACAATATCCTGATTATATTTTTTAAATTGCCTCAAAATATACACCGGAAAAATAGACTGAGGCTAAGGAGTCCTCATAAGGGCCTGGCGGGGACCTTCTTTGAACGTTTACAATTTGTTGTGCCTTTACAGATACTCACCAACCTCTTATGAACCTCAGCTATGTTTATTGGAGCTCATATTCATCTTTTGAGGCTTAATGAGGGCTATTAAGGAATAAATGTCACGTTTTTCGGATGTACATTATTTCACTTTCTAGATTCGTTTTGATGCAGTCGAATATCAAAATTGGAATACTCTGAGATTTTTTTTTATACATATATTTTTACGTTGTTTATTGCCTTTTTTGATACGTAGAAAGCTGTGACTAGCCGATGAAGTATGTGAATAGTACCTAGATGATGGCAATGGAATATGGTGTATGAAAACTCTCGTAATAAAGAGTTTCAATTTCGAGGCTCGATTATGGACGTCATTAAAAAACGAACTATGTCGGGGCTGAAAGGAAGTCAAAAGACGTATATAAAGCATACTCTTTTTTTCTGAGCTTTTAAAAGTGATCCGTAATTCCTGAGTGTTGTTTGCTTTTTATTTTACGAGACACCTGATTCTTTTGAATTGAAAAATCTTTTTTTTTTTACTTAAAAATAAGTTCTCAAAAACTGTAATAGTTTAACAAAGACATGCTATGAACATTTTGCAAATCTTGAACAGTTTAGGGGATCAGAATAGAAAGGCTTGGCTTTTGTGCTCTTTTTGATTGCAACATGTCTTTTTGAATAATACAATAATTGACACACATAAAACAATGATCCGATACTATGTATAGATATACATATCTGCCCATCTATTTGAATCTTTAAACCATATCGAAACCTGGTACTCCCACAATCTTTTACCTCTTTATCAAAAGCATATTTTAAAGGCAGTTACCAATTGCGATAGCTACATAATCAAAAATGTCTCAAAGTTTTCAAGAGCATTAAAAATTATAACAAGTTACATCATAAAAGAAAGAATATGAATATTTTCATTATTCATCAATACTTTGTTCTTTTGATCGGATCAAAAAGTAAGAAAACAAATTGCTTCAAAACGTTGGAGTTGTACACACATTTCTAATGGTGCGACACAAAACTCCGCCAAATCGCTCTTCTAGAATCTACAAAATGCTTTAGTAGGAATCAACCTTCCACACTCAACGCCATTTGATTCTGTGATCTCATAATAAAAAGTAAGATAAACTAAATTTGAACAGTGGTCGTTGTACTTTACGGAAGAAGAGAAAATAAATTATAAAAAATTTGGCAGCTAATAATTAATCGAAGAAAAAAAAAAGCGAAACCAAAAAAAAAAAAACTGATTCCTTTATTTCCATGAAATTGTTTTTTTTTAAGAGTTCAAGGTGGGCGGTTATAGAAAAAGATAATCTACATCTATGTTTTTTCGCCATATATAGATCCTCAATGCGCTTTTTAAAAATACATTTTCTTTTTGGTAAAACAAGAGACATAGTTCGCACGAGTGTCAAACTTTAAAAATAAAAAATATTTTTTTAGAAAAACTTTTTTTTTTTTTTTTTAATTTCTTTTCTTTATTCATACATAATATATTCGCAATGCGTGATAATAAAAGTAATGGAGGAGATTCGTCGAATGAAAGTGTGAGAGAAAGAAAGCATGAATTGAGCAAAATCGAACTCGAAAATATGGATAAAACTGAAGCCGTTTATACAGAAAGTGTGGGTTCATTTTCTCGATCTGGCAATAGTAGAACTGGTTCACTTTTAGTTGAAAATGAAAAACCTCACTTGAAAAGAGCTTTGAAAGCTAGACATGTATGCCTTTTCTCTCTCGATCTATCAATATCAAATCAATATATCCTGATTCTTCTTTTTTTTTTTTCATGTATATTAGCTAACCATGATTTCGCTGGGCGGAACAATTGGTACAGGTCTGTTTTTAGCCTCTGGTGCTTCTATCGCTTCAGCAGGTCCTGGTGGTGCCCTCATTGCCTACGCATTAATTGGTGTTATGGTGTACTTTATGATGGAATGTTTGGGTGAAATGGTAAGGTATTATATTTATATATATGTTACAAGTCTTATTCATCTTTTCTTTCTTTTTAGGCAACGTACTTACCTATTTCTGGAAGTTTTAACGTAATTTGAATTGATGGCTATTAATATGACACCAAAGGCTCATGATACTTACATATGTTTTTACACCTACGAAATATTTTAGAATTATGCTGGCAGATTTGTAGATCCAGCCCTCGGTTTTGCTCTTAGTTGGAATTATTGGTATAATTGGGCTGTTACTGTTGCTGTAGAACTTGTAAGTAAAAGGACATAAAAAAGTGGCTTTAAAAAATCCTCATGCTTTTATTTTGTATATGTCAGACTGCTGGTTCAATGGTGATGGCATTTTGGCTCCCAGATGTTCCAAATTACGTTTGGTCGCTTGTATTTTTGATTATTATTTTAGCATTGAATATGTTTTCTGTCAAGGGATATGGTGAGGCGGAGTATTGGTTTGCTTTGATCAAGGTATTGGCTGTCATTATTTTTATTATTCTTGGCATCCTTGTCGATACTGCCGTGCTAGGAGGAACCTATTATGGATTAGATGTTTTCCGTTATGGCGGTGTTCGTCCTTCGGGTCTCCTCTCTACCTTTTTGACTGCTGGTTTCTCATTCCAAGGTACAGAATTGATCGGTGTAGCTGCTGGAGAAAGTGAGAATCCCAGAAAGAATGTGCCAAAGGCCATCAAACAAGTTTTTTGGCGTATTTTGCTATTCTACATCTTGGCTATCTTTATTATTGGTCTCATTATTCCATACGACGACCCCCTCTTGTTGCAGAATGATGTCACCGATGTCTCGGTTTCTCCCTTCACTTTGGTATTCCAAAAGGCTGGTATTGCACCTGCTGCAAGTAAGTTTTATCATCGGTTATACATAAATTCGTAATTTCTCATATTTAATTTACTTTTTAGACATCATGAACGCTGTCATTTTGACAACAGTCCTTTCCGCGGGTAATTCTGGCCTATACGCTTCCAGTCGTACATTACTTGATCTCGCCATTGAAGGAAAAGCACCTAAAGTTTTTAAGCGTATTACCAAGAACGGTGTTCCCATTTACTGTGTCCTTTTGACAGCTGCCGTGGGTATGCTCGCTTTCCTTACTTCCTTGTTCGGAAATGGTGTCGTTTATAACTGGCTTTTGAACATTTCCGGTGTTGCAGGTTTTATCGCTTGGTAACTTGATATAAAATCAACTATTATGTATGTTTATTTAACTTAATTATATTTGCTTTTTCATGTCTATAGGTTGGGTATTGCCATATCACATTATCGTTTCCGCCGTGCATACATAATACAAGGTTATGAATTATCAGAATTGGCATTCAAAGCACGACTCTTCCCATTCGGTCCTATATTTGCATTTTTCGTGTGTTTGTTTGTATTAGTTGGACAAGGCTATGATAGTTGGACTGCTGACCCAATTGTAGCAGCAGATCTTATTGCCTGTTACATTGGAATTCCTATTGTTATAATTTTATACGTTGGTTATAAAGTCGTTAAGAAAACCAAACTTATACCTCTTATTGAGGTTGACTTGGTTTCCGGCCGTGAAGAGATTTTAAGGTATAGTCATGTGTCATTGATGTCTATTTTATTCATACTAAAAATATACTATTCTTTTAGACACACAATGGAAATGGATGAAAAGAAGAAAGCAGATCCACTTGAAGGCGTTAGTATCTTCAAACCAAGTACCTGGAAGCGAATTCCATCAAACCTGAAGTCATGGAGAGATGCTATCAATAACTAGTTCATTATTATCATTTATCTCCATTTTTATTTTTATAACATGTATTTATCCCCTTTTCCCTTTTCTAGTTTAAATATAATTTTTTAATTATTCAATATTGGTTATTGCTATTGTATATGATATATATTCTATTCTATTCTATTATTGCATATTGATATCACTCTGGTTTTCTGCCCCATGTTTTGAAAGACATATATTTGTATTTAAATTGTTTACAGACGTTTGATAGCTGCTCGAAGCAACAAACATTTTACTGTCAAAACATATTAAAAATAAACCCGACCCTTCATGCTATATTATCCATATTTGCTATAATAAACAAAATAACCTTTTAAATATACTTTTTACGTCTAATACCACATTTCACTAATACCCCGATGCTCGATATGTAGAGATGTCAAAAAGAGTGTGTACAATGCTCCTTTCTCCAAAGCAGAATAAGATAAAGAGAAAGCAAGTAGTAATGGTAAACAGGAGCAAAAAAAATTAAGAATATATAAAGTATATTTATATCATGAAAAGATGAAAAACTCGTCTCAATTGCTTTAAAAGTATACCCAAGGTCAAATACTTGAAAATCACTTCATCATGAAAAATTCTACGGGATTTAAATTTGTATTCTTTTAATTTTGTTAAATGCACTTTAACTCCATTACCTGACTTGGTATTGCAGCATGTCACTACATATTTAGAAGGATTTACGTGTTACAAGAAAGGGTTGCCTTTTAGGGCTTGCTTGTTTTCCGTTGGTCCTATTTTTTTTTTGCATTTGCCATATGCCTCTTATTGTTGATAGACAAGGTGATGATACATTTCGGGTAGATACAGTCGTGGTACCCGATGGAATGTCTTGTTACATTGGTATTTTATTCGCTATCGTTTTATACACTGGATGTAAAATCATCAAGCGCTCTAAATTTATTTCACTATCAGAAGTTGACTTGAATTCAGGACATGAAAATAATTATAGCATAGATGTTTATTTTTAATTCCTGTAAGGGGAAATGAACAAGGTTTGACAAGAAAAGAACGTGTGGTATACTCATACTATGTTCTTTTTATTTTTAATAATAGATATATCATCAGTAAAAAATCTCATTCAATATAATCGCTTGAACATTTTGAAACCAACTGTCTGGAAGGGTATTCCATCCAACTTAAAATTGTGGCGAGGATCGTTCAGCAATTAAGAAAGTACTTTGAAGAGGATATCTCCTATTTTTATAACATATTATACTTTTATTTTATTTCTGTATATAATAGAATCAAGGAGTATAAAAGGAGGGAGGAGGTACACATCTAATGCTCACATTAAAAATAAAATAAAAAAAACAATAGCATAAAACTAAAGATTAGCATGCTATACACCAGGGTCACACATGCGAATCTCCTCGTGGTTAATTATAATAATTAGCCTTTTCTTTCAATTCTTTTTTCCATTCCCTCCTTTTTAAAGCGCTTTAATTCTTTCACTCTTCTTTCTTTCTTTCTTTATTAATATATATCTAATAAACAATAATCAGAATAATAAAAATGGCACAAGTTGTTGATTATAGGGTATCTTCGCTTGTTGTACTTTGTAAAGATTGTGGTCAGGATTCTGGACTTTACCCTAGCCGTCACAAATGTCAACTTATAGAACGTCCTCCCATGCCTACAATTAAAAAGAGGTTTTTGGAGCCAATTCATACAAAAGGAAATGTACCTTCACTTGATACAAGCAGGTCGTCCTCAGTAGCATCAAGCCCAATAGATACACCTACGTCTAGCTCAAAGTGGTCTCGGTGGAACAATAAAGGATCGCCGGTCGATCAAAATGAAGACTCCATTTATTTTAATAACTTTGCTGCTAATTTACCTGAACAAGATGCTGCTGCTGGAGGGAAAAAGACATGGGGAAGACGACAGAATGATAAATGGAAGCAGTTGAATGAAAAAGGTAAGAAGTTACCATCTAAATCTAAACAAAAATGGATTGATGTTCTAACTCTTTTTTATGATAAAGTTGATAAAACAAAGCAGAATGGTAATTTATGGGGGAAGATAATGCAAGCTACACAAAACATGGCGACACCTATGTATGACGACAAGGGAGCAGGTAATTCATAAACAAACTAATGATCCCACATGTATGTTAAATACCTTTTTCTTTTACAAAATAAAAAGAATCCGACGAAGATGATTGGGAAGGGGAAACACATGTGTCGAGAATTCTTCGAGAGTATTATGAAAAGAAGCGTTTGCCATTGCCTGATTGGTTATTTGACAAAAATACAAATATGCACCTTGCAAAGTCGTACAAACAAGAACCTGAAACACCTGTCAATCTTGTAAATCAGACTTCGAGAAGACGTTTGTGGGAGAAAAGTTCAGATGGAAAAAGTAAAATGTCAAGTAGGGAGCGAGAACTTCAGGAGCTTCGTCAAAGACCAAGTGTCCCAAAGTCACCACATGAAAACGAAAAATTCATAGATGAAAGAATAGATAGGTCTAGAACTGATGATCACTATTTCACGAGACGCCAAAAAGATTTCTCAAATAGACCAGATTTTACAAACCATTCTGACTCTCGGAGACCACCAAACCCTTATGGGGAGCAGAGAAAGTATAATTATGATGACTCTGAGTACACGCCTAAAACTCGATATGAAAATCCATACGGAACTTATCGTCATCGACCTTCTTCTCGAGAAAGAAAAGATCCCTTTTCATATGGAAACCGCTTCAACAAAGAATCTGATTATTTGTAACAAAGAAAAATACATCTAGTATCCTACACAGAATTGAAGGGATATTCTGTAGTTATAGAACTCCTAATTTATTATCTCCTCTTAGCTTCCCCCTTTTTTTTTAGAAAAAAAAATGGAGGGATTTACACTTTACATCTTGCACTTTATTATTCATCACTCCTTTTTTTGTTTCTCCATCGTAACTGTTTCAATCATAATATTCATTATTTTACTCATACCAATAATTAAATTTTCAATAAGTTTGTCTTCTCTTTTTTTTTAATCTCTTCTAAAGATTTGGTAGAAATAAACCCTTTATTCAATATACTACTTTTGACAATATAAAACCAAAGGTACCTTCATCATGAATACTACTCTTATTCCATGATGTTTTGATTGTTCAATTATTTTTTAAGAAATGAGGAATAGTATATTATAAAAAGAATAGGAGGTATTATATAGTTAACAAATTGCATATATCGATAACCGATTTTGGAATATTAGATACTTTTCAAAGTCTTATAAAATACAACGTCCTTAGGTTTATGACAATTGTAATCTAATATAAATTTTAGATGAATAAATTATGTCTTATATTACAAAGATAATTTATACAATTCCATGGAGTGCAGCTGTCAAAAAACTTTAACTATATGTAATACTACTTGAACAATCAGAGAAAAGAAAAGATTATTCTTTTCAGCCCATATTATTGCTAACGTGACATTTAATGAATTCATAAATAAATTCATTTATATTCATCTTTTTAATGGAATCTTCATTTTCTATAAACGAAATAATAAGAAATCCAGATTTGTTATATGGCCAACTTTACACAAGTCGAATCTAGATATATCAAAATATATATCACTATTGTTTTAGTAATTAGTATTTATTGGATCA
This sequence comes from Backusella psychrophila, assembly GCA_024139485.1. Taxonomy (NCBI): domain Eukaryota; kingdom Fungi; phylum Mucoromycota; class Mucoromycetes; order Mucorales; family Backusellaceae; genus Backusella; species Backusella psychrophila. The sequence goes on along the minus strand of VCJK01001621.1, from coordinate 46,859 downwards.
ATGAATAAAATATGTTGTCCAGAAGCATTTTGGGGCTCAAGTTAGCACATGTAAGGAAGTGATCAACTTTTGTATTCTATCATATTACCAATTTTTACCCTTAAAGTGCCCATTAGGGAAGATATAATGGTTATTTTAAAAACAATATAAAACCCCTTTTTCAGAACTTCTCCTGTAGATCTCTCTACTATTTTTGACTTGAATCGTTATCTTGGTATAAATAGCCAGATTGACAATGATAATCAAAGGATTTAATTTAGAAGATCATATATTTTTATAAAGATATCATTCCAATTATGATATCAAAACTAAAAAAGGGTATATTGGTTCTTACAGAGATATTCTTTTTAGATAGTTTACAAATTAAGACAAGACTGTCCTCATATATTTTATTTGATTACAAAAGAATAAATATTAAAGTCGCAAATTGAAACACATCGTCTTTATCCTTTTCGGTTTTCTATACAATATGAAATAATTTAGTTTTCCAAAGTGAAGGAGAGACCAAGCTTGTGAGCGTTCTCGTTAAGACGGGTAGTATCAACGGAAGCACCAAGGTTGACCTTGACACCAGGACGGAGGGACTGGGTGTAAGCAAGACCGAGGACACCAGAGTTAGAGATCTTGGTCTTAACGAAAGCAGAAGAATCCAACTTGAGCTTGGCACCAACTTCGAGGGCGACAGCGTTGGCACCCTTGGAGTCCCAAGCAGCCTTACCGGAAGCCTCAAGATCGCTGTTGACGCGGTGGTAGTAAGAGGCAGCGAAGTGAGACATGTTGTTGGTAGCGTGGACAGCAACACCATACTCAGCAGCGGTGTAACCGACAGCAGCGTTGTAGCGACCAATCTAAAATCAAGTAAATAATGAGTATTTTTGATCTACGCTCAAACTACCATTTTTCACTCTTCTTTACGCCACACCCCGGGATTTAACTTACCTTGCCATCCAAAACATTGTAGGCAACCTCAGCACCA
>VCJK01001621.1:11075-22588 GCA_024139485.1 Backusella psychrophila | reverse complement strand
TTTTTTTTTTTCCTTTTTTTTTTAAAGTATTTATATGAAGTGTATGTGATTTAATAAGGATTAAACAAACAAATATATATTAACCAACAATGTATTCATCAGTAGATAACTGGATGTCCTTTGAGAACTTTGCAGATTCATTTGTTTCCAAATTCAAAATATCAACGACGTCAACGCCGCAAATAAGCTTATCACTTGTAAAGGAGATGACGACAGGGAAGAAGCCTTCTGCGTTATCACCTGCAATGGAGCACTCAAGCACACCGGAGGCATTATCGGCATTAATGACAGGTAGTTGCCATTCAAGGACGTGTCTTTGAGCATCTACATAATAGGATCCATTGACTTGAGAAACAGTGACATTGGGTCCAGCACTAGACGTATAAAATAAAGCATTAGTATAACTGATGTCATTTTTTTTTTAGAGGACAAAGTATGTGCTTACGGAAGAGGAACTGAAATAACAACATCATGCAACTCCAAATGAGTGGCTTCAAGATTATATTCGATATTAACATCGCAGGTACCATCGCCTGCAGGTGAAGGCCAGCAGTTGACTAATATCATGCAAAAAGAAAAAGAAAATAGTCAGCATCCACATGCACATCTACACACACACACACACACACTATCACTTTACCTGATAATGGAACCATAGTTTCATCCTGAGTAGCATACTTCCATCTAACAAGTTCCAAGTTTTGGTTGACTGGGAATGGTCTAGACAAGTCTCTCATCTGTACCGAGTTTTCATTCTTGAATGCTACCTTATCCACATTAGGGTGTGTCTTGAACTGAATACCGCCATCGCTATTAGCACTGATGTTGAAGCGAATCTTGGCACTGTTAGGGTCAGAGACCTTCAGTGTAAGAACACCCTTTACATCCAACTGTTCCAAATCACCATCCCTATTTGCAGCCATGGAAACTCTTTCGTCCACTGATAAGTGAATTCTATATACACACATATTTATACTTAGCTAAACATGCATGTAAAAAAAGTAAATGAAATACATACACTTCCTGGTTACTCATGACGGGAGCAGAAGAAACCGATCTCAAAAGAGGTTCTTCCACATCAGGCTTGATGGCATCAAAAAGATCAGCAGCCTTTGCCTTACGACCCAACTTCATACCCTTAGCCTGAGAGACGGGAGTAGATGAGCGACTGCTGTAAGAAGGTTTATCGACCTGTTGAGTTCTAGCAGTAGGCTCAATAGATGGGGAGTATCTACCACCCATCTGGTTGCTATTACTAAAGTTGCCCTGCATGAAATCTTGTCCACGTTTAGCAGCCTCTTTACGCTGCATCTCAAACTGCTTAGCCCTTCTCTTAAGCTCCTCCTTTGCTTCTTGTTCTTTATTCTATATACAGCAACGCTTAGTTTTATACACAAACAATGGAGAGTACATTATCTTACCTTTGCAATGATTTCCTGAATTCTCTCTTCGTGACTTTCCATCTCAATATTACTTCTAACTTGAGACAAGTTTACGTTTTCTCTATAGCCTTCCGAGATGATTTCATCAAAAGCACACAACAATTCAAATGATTTTTTGGAAATGTCGTGTTCATGACAAGAACGACATAAATCAGTAACAACGCGAGCAAACAGATGAAGTGATTCAATATCTTGAAGAATGTTGGACTATGGAAGCAAAAGATATATAAGCAACAATATCCTTATTCCAGTCTCCTATATTACCTGACGATTGGTAATGAGCACCATAAAGAGCTCTTCTAAAGGTTGATAGACATAGCGCACATTCTCTGTTTCTACTGTTGTGTGCTGTTGTCCTGTGCTGGTCAATTTAGGGAAAGAGGCAAGCAATCCCTCAATACGTGAACGCTGTATTTCACAAAACTGGCGTGAAACGATGGCTATAAAAGTGCTTGTTTTAAGAAAAGGGAACTGTACAAGATGATGAATAAAGTGTTACCTTTGCCACTCTTTGATACAATTGCTGCAGCTAAAACAACCTAAGATGGCATACGCGTAAAATAGATGAATACAGGAAATAAAAAAAGGGTTTATTCTCTTCTCTATTGTTACCATTCTGATGAAGCTAAGTTTATATTTAAAACGAAATAGTAGAAAAAAAAAGAGAAAGAGAAAGGTAGAATGGACAGAAAAGGTTGACTCTCTCTCTCATTAAAACAGCGACCAACTGGTCGCATTCAAGTCACAAATACATGTACAAAACGTTTCATTTCTATATATTTAATACAGATCAACAGCTCGGTGAGAAAGCTTCATCTTTTATTTCATATCTGATCAAACTAATGTCGTTCTATAGAAAGGTGTTGTGCCTTGTTGATAAAAGGTTTGACTATGTCACAACAAAGGCTCACTCTTTCGTTTAGTAAAAATAAATACTATTCTATAGACACCATTCAATGTATATAGAGTACTTTTCAGTCTATTTCTCGATAAATAAATGTCTATTAATGAAAAAATAAACATCTTGATCAACAGAATGATGTCTATTCATCATTATCATTCTACTTTTGTTTGATTCATCATTACCATTTTCGGTTTGTATAAAAATCAAGACCAGCCAATCAAATCTTGCAAAATATCAGTTTTGAAATACCCTTTTCATTCAGGTCCTGCTGTAGAAACAAGAGTGCATGATATGACTCTTATTTTAATTAAACCAGTGTTCTATTATTGGATACAAAGTCTATCCATCTGTTTCTTTATAGGGCCATAATACTTGTATCCATTAGCATCCAATTTAGACTTTGTAACATCTGTCAACGTGTCGAAACTTATCTTGCTTAAGGGCACGTGACGTGACCGTTTGCAATTTGACCAAGAAAAAAAAAAAAAAAGTTTCCCTCGTCCCTCCCCCCTTGCCAAGTTTTTTGTTAATAAAACCTGTCAATATGTTCCGTTCAGTTTTTGCACGCACTTCACAAGCAGTACGCACAATCACAACCCAGGCCATCAAACCACCAAAGACACCTGTCAATCTCGCTCATTTGGCCGATAACCCTGGCGCTGTTTCAGAGGTATGACAGTATAAACAAGGTCATAACACACTTGCTGATTGTTATTGTTATTATTTAGCGTACTCGTGTAGGTCGTGGTCCCGGTTATGGAAAGGGAAAGACCGCTGGTCGTGGTCACAAGGGTCAAAAAGCCAGACGTGGTAACGGACAGCCTGTGCCCTGGTTTGAAGGTGGTCAAACACCTTTGGTCAGACGTTTACCTAAGCGTGGTTTCTTCAACATGTAAATATGCGGGTTTCCTTTAGAGTGACAGTGAAAACATAGTAATCTTTTTTTATAAATATAGCCATGGAAAGGATTATCAAGAATTAAACTTGGATAGACTTCAACATTGGGTCCAGACTGGTCGCATTGATGCCAGTCAACCCATTACAATGAAACACTTGTTGGATAGTCGTTGTATACATAAAATTGAAGATGGTGTCAAATTGTTGAGTGTGGTAAGAAACTAAACATATCAGCATATTGAGACATTATTAACTCTATTCTTTTCGTAGGGTGCATCCTCTTTCAAAACACCCATCACTATTGAAGTATCAAGAGCATCACAAAAGGCAATTGAAGCCATCGAGGAGGCTGGCGGAAAGATCGTCACTCGTTATTATAATACTCTTGGTTTGAGATCTCTTATTCATCCCGAGAAGTTTATGAAGCAACCCAAGTTGGCTGCACCTCTTCGTCAAGAAGAAATCAGTAAGTTTATACATGAATGAATAAGTATCAAGTCTTGTTTAACATGTTGTTTTATTTAGAATATTATAGCGATGCTAAGAACAGAGGATACTTGGCTAACGAAGCATAGATTGATATTATTATTATTACTATTATTAAATAAAAGTAGATGTGTACATAAAATCAATGTAAAAAGGAAAATGAATATTCTTTAAAGAATCATCTCGCAGTGAAATGGATTTATGCATTTTATTATTGACATGTATGTTTCTTGGCTTTTTAAATACTCGCTGGTCTGATTTTGTGCCTGGCTTATTGTTCATAACGCCATTGGTTATTATAAAAAAAAGTAGTGATCGACTTGAAGTAAGAAAATGAGAGAGAAAAAGGAGAAAAAGTTGTCTACAATATAAGTCAATAAAGGGCATAAAAGGATGTCTTATTTATGTATTTATGTATAGAAAGGAGCTGTCACTTCATAATAGAGCATACTCACCTTTGCATTATAATTCTTCTTTAGGTCCATCACATCTGTCAAATCACCCTGAACTTCTGGCCGTTGTGTTGTATTTTTTTTGACACCTCTCTTTTTTTTTTTTTTACTTTAAAGGGTAAATTTTTGTAAAATCGGAATTATCCTTAAATAAAGAATAGCCTCAATAAGAGCTTTTCCGCCTGCGGAAATGAATAAAAAGCCATTAAAACATATCAATATATCTAAATAACCAATACATTTACTCTAACCGCTCCATATGTTTTCTTCCATTCAAAAAAAAAACGGTGTGGTACACACTGTTATATTACAAAAGGACTTGCATCACTCCCCCCTTTTTTTGTTTTTTGTTCTTAAAATAGGTAAATTAGTGCTTCATTCAACTTTGTGAAACTTGACTACATTGATGACAAGATGTATTTGGCCAAGCGTTATTTTATATAATGATTATTTTTTAATAACGGATGAGTCAACATATATACTCTAGATTTGTTTATTAATAAAAGAGAAAAATGACATTTAAATATATGTAGCTTTGTTTTGCAAAAGTCCAAGATGAACCTAGTTGCTCTATTGTTAATGTAAAGTCTCTTTTGATTACGTGTAAAGTACGGGTTCTTGTAAGGAGAAGCTATTTTTTTTATTTTATTGAAAATTAATTTTGATAGTCGTTTGGCAAATTTCTGTTGAAGATCAAAGGTGATCATTTTACTTTTTATCAAGTCATCATATTATACACACCTCTAATAAAATCAAGCTGGTGCTAGTCAAACTTGATCATAAAGAGAAAACCCAGGCTTGTCTTTTTATACACAATATACCATATATACAATGCCACTTGTCCACGAGCTTGTTAAGAAGCAGACTTAATAAATGTTTTTTTTTAAACTAATCCAAACATATTTCTCCTTAATATATATATATATATATAAAGCTTGGGTATATCCTTGCTTTTTTTCTTTCATGTAAATGTATTATTTTATTATTTTATTATCTTTTTATTTTTATTGACAATGATCAACAAAAGTCAATACAATGCAGATATTTGTATATCATGTTATTTAAATTTAGTTGAAAGATATCAACTTGTATGTGTTATTTTCATGGGGGAGAGCGAAATAATACAGAATGGAAAGAGAACAAGTCCAAGTATATAAAACTCTTTTTAGAATGTCAATTGGTTAACCGGAGGAGGAGTAGCGCTACTCTCGGTAGGACAGTAGTATTGGGCACATTCCTGCCATTGACTTGTAGTTTCGGTTGCCTTTGTACAAAACTCAAAGACAGCATCTAAAGTGAATTACAGTTTTAAAATAAATCGCTGGAAACCAAATATATATATATATATATCACTTACCAGTGTACTTTGAACATTTGTCAGAATCATTCAAGGTTCCATCCTTACGGTTGTAGCAAAGACAAGAAGTGGAATCAGTGTTGTTTGCTGTAGGAGCTGTCATGATACATTTACAGCCGATTTGGGTCGTGTCAACACCACTCTTTGTAAGAGTGGAGGTGAGTGTCTTGGGGGTGACAGAAGCATGAGTGCTAAGTGACAAGGATGCAAAGATGGCAGCAGCGGCAATGAATTTCATTTTTATGGAATTGCAAAAAATAGAATGGAAGAAAAGAGGTGTGCTTCTTTTTTTTTTTAAAAAAAAAATTCAAGACGGTCCTTTATATCGACTCCAGTGGTTCTAAAATTGGTTTAGCTGTTGTCACTTATATAGATGCTTCGTCATTTGTCATCCAGCACCCGTGTCATTTCTCCTTTCATCTCTTTCTAAACCACCCCCCCTCTCTTTTACAATGCGCTATTTTAAATTGCATTACTTTTAAAATATATTGAAGGTTGATGTTTGTGATCGCACTGTCGTATTTTGTTACCAAATACTTATCCGATAAATATTAAAGTAAATCCTTTTCTTTGTCTATTTTTAAATTATGCAATTTGTTTATATTGCTTCAACCCAAATATAGGCAATATATCTCCCTAATCATATATAACCATCTCGCCTTAAACAGGTAGCTTCTATGAGGTGTGTTGAAAAAAAATAGTAAAAAAAAAAAGAGTCCTTGTGAGGCTTTGAATGTGAAAATAAAAAAGTTGGTATGACATGGAATTTATGTTTAAAACAAAAAATGTAGTGATTCACCATAATGAATTCTTATATGGATTTAGGACTATTGTTACTTCTTATTTGCACTTTGCTTGATTTAATTTCATTTGGTTACTTATTACTTACCTTTCACTTGCTTTGCTTTACTTTACTTTCATATTGGTATACGTATATAAACAAAAGCGGATACTTTCATTGTTTTACCTGTCTCATCGCTTATTTAAGAAAAAGAGCAGTAATGCACTTTTTTAATAGCCTTGCTTTTGGTTTTAAAGAATAATATTGTGCTCCATACATATCTTTTAGCCATGATATATCAAATAAGGATAATACCATCTCTACTTGTAATTATTTGTTCCATATTACCCATTCAAAATTAGTTGTAAAAAAAAATTGGCTTTATTTATATTATTTCCTGTAACCAAGCATAGACTTTTAATTTTATTCTATTTCTGCCAACATATTTTGTATTTTTGTAGCTCCCTTTGACGCTGCCCTCATAATCTTTTGAGAGAATTGCGAATTCGAGCCACTAGAAGGTGTTTTTCTTCCAAAGTATTGATCCGACGATATGTTTTGTGAGCCTTGGAATCGCGAAAGACGGGCACTATTTGCGCTTTGCTTGTAATCATCACGGCCAAAGTATTGATCGGAACTGATGGATTTTGCATTACCAAACTTTTCCAGTGTAAATGATGGAGTGTCCTCATGATTTGATGTACTACTGGCCGAATTCTTGTAATTTGACTCTAAAACCATACCCAAACGTTCGGTATCCTTTACAACATCATCTCCCTTTTCCTTCTCTTCGCGTGTTGGTATATAAGCAAATCTATCTACTGAACCGGGTGGATTGATCTTTGGTATATTGTCATAAACGGGTTCCACCTTTCCAAAACTTTCTTTCACATCATCGTCGTTGGATTTGTTGGATTTGTTGAACTTTTCCTCTTTCAATGCCATGGCTGCTTGCTGCTGGAAGACATTGTTTTGTACTTTGCGTGCTCCCAATTTGGAATGGGCGTTATTTCTTGCTTTGGGTTTAAATGTTCGTTTGGGTTTTTTCTCCTCTTGTCCTTTTTCAAGCTTATCAAAAAAGTCATCATCGGCTGTATGAACAGGCGGTGCCATAAGATCATCAAAGATACTGTTACTTTCTGTTTGCTGTGAAGTTGGCTGTGGTGGACTAGTTGGATGTGTGGTTGTAGCAGGTGTAGATTTAAATATATCCCATTCTTCTTCACCAGCATCTATCAGGCTATGTGTTTGTTGCTTTTCCTCTGTGAAATCAATTAAAGATGATTCATTTAATTCAATTAAATCACCATTAGCACCATTTATATTGGTGTTTCCTCCATCGTCATTCATGTCCAATAATGAAGCCACATTACTTAAAGTGTCGATTGGATTCTCCATCAAGGCTTTTTCTACTTTTGTCTTTAATTTGTCTTTGTAATTCACTGCTGTTCTTGATGCATACTTTTGCTGCAAGTCCTTTACCAACAATAAGGTATTACCAAAGGCTTCGCGAGCAGCACCATTTCCACCAATAGTCATGGTTTCCAGTTGGGCGCGTGTCCAGCTATCCAACAAGGTAGACCTTGTAATGTATTTGTTTATTTTAGCTCTCCTTTTCACTGTTAATGTATATATAAGGTTGTTGTTCTTACTTTACAAAGGTGATGTGAACTCCGAGATTACGATGAGAAGCTGCACAGTCTTGACAAATGAAAACACCAAAAGTGACTGAAGCCCACGTAGGACCTTTGGCGTTACAATCGAAACAAGCCTAATATGATGGTAACAACAATAGGTTTATGTTGGATTGTTTCATATCTTTCATTGTTTATAGCTTACTTTATTCTGCTTCTTTTGTAACAAGCCTTTGAATATATTATCCGTTTCTTGCTTAGAGAGTGAACTCATTTATTGCGTTATTTTGTAATAAAAAAGAGAAAGAAAGAAACATGCTTTTTCACTTTCACAAAATATATAAACTTTGTCAACTCCGATGATGAGACCTCTAGTTGCCATTAAAAGCTCCCATAAGAATAGCAGACCTGCCACGTTACTTGAAACGCAATCTTTCTTTAATATCACCAAGCTTATCGTATACTAAAGGTTAATACAAGTTGTAAAATGCCTGTTATTGTTACCAAACCTACTGGTTACACTCACAGACTTGTACCAGAGTATGAAGAGTCTGTAATTCCTTTCAAGTTTGCAGATAAAGAATCTTGCGATAACTGGTTCAACAATATTGCATGCAAGATGGAATAAAAAAACAGAATATTGAACATCCCAGCAATCAAAAGTATGAAGGCCTTCCTCTCCAAACCCTTTTCAAACTAGTTGACAAACACCATGTCTGTGACCATGCTGGCGCTCCCAAAAAATTAAAGAAAATGCTAATAGAAAGGCAAAATGCCCAAGAAAAACAGAATCTATCAAGATCAAATGCCCTGCTAGTATATTCATTTTAAAGATGACCGACCAAACGTACCAAGTAGCCTATAAGTGGGGATACCCCAAGCATGACCCTTTCCAAACCGATGAAATCTCCAAGTCAAGTTGATCCTTTTATAGAAATATATCAAACTTCCAGAATAAAAAACTACTGCTATTATTTCAATTTCATGATCAGTGTTATTCATATAGTGCTGACTAGAGCACCTAAATATGAATACTAACAGGTCCATATTGACAAGAATTTATGCGGAGCGGCTATAAAATAGATTATTGCTTGTTTCTAGGCTTTACTCGAGTCAATAATGAGAGTTGGCATGGAATATCTCTGAATCATAATCACGCCTCGGTCAAAATGGCTAAAAAAACGACCAATAAGAACAATGGATTTTGGCGGTAGTGTTCCAGATAAGGAAAGAGCAAAAAAAAAACACAGGCTGTCACCAAAGTTTTCTGGTTTTTGTGTGGCTTACGCTTTTTTGAAACATGGTTTGATCTATTGTTGATAATTAAAATAAATAAAAAACCATCGATTTAGAAAAGAAATAAACAAAAGTCATAAAAACACACTTTTAAATTGTTATTGTACGGCCATTTTTTGAACGACCACAAAGGCTCATTATCGTTACTATGCTTCATTGTTGGAAAACCTTTGTTAAAAAAAAGGATGGTGCCTTTCTTTTCGTAATTTGGGAACCAATGGCAGCCTGCTACTAGGTAGTTGACAGTCACGATATATTTTTTTGTTGAAATACCGGAGCAAAATTATTTTATTGCTCTCCATCGTTCCCTTTATTGCCCACTTTGACCCTTGCTGATTTACTTTTTGCCATTCTACCGCCATGTCTAAGGGTTCTTTCAAGAAACACAACAAAAATAATAAAAAGCACCACCAAAATGGTGTTCAGCACCAGAAACCACAACAGCACAACCATAACCACAAACACAGCCAGAAGCACTCCCACAAACACAACCACAAGCAACCCCAGCAACAAAAGGTGGTAAAGAATATAGCCCAAGCCTTTCCCAAGGAGAAGCTTATCCTTGATTGGAAGGTGAAGCGTTCTATTGGTCCAGGTCTTGTTAACGCTGGAAATACCTGCTTTCTTAACTCTGTTCTTCAATGCTTAACATATTCCCCCGCTTTTACACAGTATCTTCTCAGCTCAAAGCATGTCGATAATTGTTAGTTTTTTATTAAGAAAAAAAAAGTATCCAAGTGTTCATGAAAACTCATATTCTCTTTTTCTCCATTCTTGTTTTTTTTTTAGGTGAAATATCTGGTTTTTGTGCTCTTTGTTCTATACAGCGTCATGTAACAAAGGTTTTTTGTTCTGAAAAGAGCTTCAAAAGAGGAGCTGCTCTCCTTCCTCGTCCATTCACATCAAACCTAAGACGTAAGTTTGCTTTATTAAAACGAAGAATTAAAAAATACACCGGAAAGGACTATTTTTAACGTTTAAATAAATTTCCTTAGAGATATCAAGATTACTCTCACTTGGCACACAAGAAGACGCTCATGAATTCTTGACTTTCTTGCTTCAGGCTTTCCAAAAGTCCTTCACCTATGGCATAAAGTAAGTTGCTCACAGAAATCGATAAATTACAGAAAACTAAGCCTCTTTTCCATTTAGAAAAGTAACTCCCCAAATTGAAGAATCCACAGCGGTTTCTCAGATCTTTGGTGGTAAAATCCGCTCACAAATCACCTGCCATAATTGCCATGAAAAAATCAATAATTTTGAAGCCTTCCTCGATCTTAGTCTTGATTTGACGCAAGCAGACACCATTGAAAGGTCGTTGAAGAATTTTACCAAAATTGATATCATTGGCTCGGACCCTGAAAATAGATACAACTGTTCAAAGTAAGCTGTCAATTATTACACTTGATCTAAATTAAAATACTAACAACAAAACCAACCAATAGATGTAAACAAAAGGTCCAAGTTGGCAAGAAAATGACAATTTCTCAACTTCCTCCCATGTTGACCCTTCACCTCAAGAGATTTACATACAACCCTTACCGTGACTCAATAATCAAGATTGGTAGACATGTTGATTTCCCAGAGACGCTTGATATGGCTCCTTATATCAGCAAGGACGACAAAGAAGCCGTCAAAGGTGAAACCAACTATGATTTATATGCTGTACTCGTCCATGCTGGTCGCTCAACTGACTCGGGTCACTATTACGCTTATGTAAAAAGCCCTGCTGGAAAATGGTTTTTAATGAACGATGAGGATGTATCACCTGTACACAAAAAGGTCGTTTTAAGTGAAAAGGCATACATGGTATTCTATAAACAACGTGATTCGGGTAGTAAAGGAGAGGAGAGTGTTATGGTTGAGGGCTTAGCAATTGCAACTGAAGAAGAGGTGCTCAAGTCTGCCGTAAAGAGAAAGAGAGAACAAGCAAATGAACAAGAAAAAGTGGTGCCCAAGAAGAAAAAGACGGTTCAGATCGAGGACTTGCCTATTGCCGACGATCCTCGATCATGGTTTGTAAGATGTACATCCGATGCACACCGTTCCCTCCGAGGTGTTATGTCTCCTGCCACTTATGGTGCTGCGATGAGTGATGATAGTGCTTGGGCTGTTAACAATACCAAAAATTCACAAACAAAAGATAAAAAGAAACGTTTCCACCGCCGCAAGAGACTTGATGGTAAATCATCGCATTTCAAAACCAGCAACTAGCTGTAGATGATACACACACAACCATACATACATTCCTCCTGCACTCTCAT
>VCJK01001611.1:0-12107 GCA_024139485.1 Backusella psychrophila | reverse complement strand
TTTTTTTTTTTTTCTGGCTCTGAAATATACAGGCCCATTCAAAACATTGGATCAAGATCAAATCACGTTGTAAAAATGCAAGTATTAAAAAAACAAAGGTAGATGATATATTTAACTTTTATTTATAGTATTGACTTTTTTGAATTAGTGGATGGAAAATGACTATGTACTGAATCAAGTCCGTTTACGTTTTCTGTTTGATTTAGAAACTCTTGCTTGAGGCGAAATTTCATCAATATCAGCAACTATGATACCACCACACCTTTTTTTTTACAAAATCATGGTTAAGAAAACAATATCAAAATTATGTGCGCGGATAATGGTTACTCACATCAAGGTATATGTATATCACCTTCAGCGATCCGCTAGATAGAGCAGTGGCTTTTAAGACATACATGCTATTTTTAAACAGCTTAGCATAAAGAAAGGCAGTCAATTACCTATTTGCTTTTTTATTTTTCTCGTTTGTCATCCTCTTTTGTACGACAATACAAAAGAAAGAAAGAGGGCAGCAAGAAAATCGGATTTCTTTAAATTGTGTAGTAAGTCAGAGTTCCATTGACCAATCATATTGTATAAACCTCCGCCGAAAAAAAATATCATAGCCATTTTCTCTACCATATTTGGTAATGGTCGGTTTTGGTCGCCGGATAGGCGCACCTTTGCGTTGGGCAGATAAAAAAAGAAAAAATGTGGAGTCTTTTATTACGCGGACGAGAGGCGAGACGTTTCATCATCATCCCCCAATAATGAATGTGTTCAATATCGAAAACAAATGCTTTCCAGATTAAAGTAATAGTAGACGCCAAGTTTTATTATTTTTATCATGAGTGTAGTAATCTTTTTTATTTGTTTGTTACCTGTGTCTCACTATGGATCATTGTCGGCTATATTTTATCCGACATTATATTTGTCTTAATAAGGAAATATTGACTTTATTCGCGTCTTAATGAAAGGTTTTCGTGGTGGATTAATATGACTCAAAATGATCTAAACCTAAGGTACCGCGATAAAGCTTTTTTTTTTGATTGTCAAAAAAAATAAAAAAAATAAAAAAAATAAAAAAAATAGAAGGATTTTATGATCCATGATCTGACAGATTTTTTTTTTCATAAAGAAAAAAGTTTTCTTGACCTTTTTTTGACGATTTTATCCATACTTCATTTAAAGATCAAAGAGTCATGAATGGATAGGGACTTCCTTGCATTTGTAAACATGACAAGAAAAATAAGATAAAGAAAAAAACCAAGGTTGTCCATCCAAAGATCATGATTTGAGACGTTTTCGGTACTTTTGTGTAGCCCATGATGGGCGGAGTATATCCTCACATTCGGCGACCATTTCCAGATCAAATCATTTAAATAGACAAGCTTATTTTGTTTGTTATTCTTTTTTTTTTTTTATAAAAAACTATTCAATCAACTTTATTATAAACACTTGCTTTTATTAATTCAATACTTTAAGTATGTCTGAACATACTAACGAAAAAGTAAATTATAAAGTGGAGGATCTCGACGAATCTCCACTACAACAGCCATTGGACGAAACATCAGGAAAGTCAAAGAAATGGTTCAAGAAATCAAAAGACAAGAAGGAGAAGAAGGAGAAGAAGGAGAAGAAGCCAAGCATTCCGATCCACAGACTATTCCGCTTTTCAACACCAAAAGAGCGTGCTATGATGTTCGTTGCATCTATTTGTTCGATTGCTACCGGTGCATTGATTCCGTGCTCCATCATTATTTACGGTTCCTATATTTCGACTTTGACAAGCAACCTCTCAGATCCTTCCCGTTTGGTTGAAGTGACATTGCCCCTCATTCATACCATGGCCTACATTGGAACTGCTATTTTCGTGGCAGCGTATGTTGCAAACAGTTTCTGGGTTATCACTGGTGAAAATCAAACTCGTCGTATTCGCACACTTTATGTACATTCTATTCTCCGTCAAGACATGAGCTGGTTTGATAAGTCTGAAGAAGGTTCCTTGACTACTCGTTTGGCTACCGACACGGAAATGATTCAGGATGGTATCTCTGAAAAATTTGGTCAATTTCTTGCTACTTTTGCTCAGTTTGCTGCGGCATTTATCGTGGCTTTTATTAAGGGTTGGCGACTTGCTGTCGTCATGTTGGCATTCCTTCCTTGTCTTGCTATTACTGGTGCCATCATGGGTATTTCAATGTCAAAGTACGCTAGATTATCTCAGGCTTCTTATGCTAAGGGTGGTGCTATTGTAGAGCAGGTCCTTCATTCTGTTCGTACCGTGTATTCTTTCAGTCTCCAAAATAGATTCTTAAAGCGTTTTGATGAAGAATTAAACAACTCCTTGAGATTTGGTGTTAAGCGTGGTATCGTATTTGGTATTGGCTTTGGTTTTTTCATGTTCTTCATGTTCTCTATGAATGCTCTCGCTTTCTGGTATGGTGCTAAACTTGTGATTGAGAAAACCTTGGATGGCTCGGTTATTTTGATTGTTTTTATGGCAATGATCATGGGTTGTTTCTCTCTCCTTCAGTTGCCTCAGACTTTATCCTCTGTTACTGGTGCTTGTGGTGCTGCCTATAGTATTTTTGGTGTTATTGACCGTGTTCCCGAAATTGACTCTGATAGCAAGGAAGGTCTTAAGCTTACTGATGTCAAAGGACAAATCGAGTTTGATCATGTGATGTTCAAGTACCCCACACGCCCTGAGCTTACTATTTTGAAGGATTTCTCGTTGAAGGTTGAGCCCGGAAAAACGATTGCTTTTGTCGGTCCCTCTGGTTCTGGAAAATCTACATCTATTCAGCTTCTTCAACGTTTTTACGATCCTTTGTCTGGTCAAATTAAACTTGATGGTCATAATTTGAAGGATCTTAATGTGGCTTGGTTGCGTCAGCAAATCGGTGTTGTAAGTCAGGAACCTGTTCTGTTCAACATGACTATTCGCCAAAATATTTTGATGGGATCCAAAAAGGAAGTGTCGAATGATGAGCTTATCTCCATCTGTAAAGAAGCCAATTGTCACACGTTTATTACTCAGCTTCCTCAAGGTTATGATACTCCTGTTGGTGAACATGGTGGTATGCTTTCTGGTGGTCAGAAGCAACGTATTGCTATTGCTCGTGCTCTTTTAAAGAATCCTAAAATTTTATTGCTTGATGAGGTAAATTATTTTTGCTTGTTTATAACTAGAATTTTTTTTTACTTACTTTTATTTTTATATATAGGCTACTTCTGCATTGGATACACAGTCAGAAAGACTTGTCCAGAGTGCCCTTGATAAGGCTACTGTTTCTCGTACTACTTTTGTTGTTGCTCACAGATTGTCTACTATCCGATATGCTGATGAAATTATTGTAATGGATCATGGCAACATCATTGAACATGGAACACATAACCAGTTAATTGAAAAAGACGGTGTCTACGCTGATCTTGTTCGTAAGCAGGCTATTAATACTGAAGAAGATACCTCCTCAGTTGGCAAGGATACCATTATCAACGAAACTACAAACATTGCTGAACTCGAGAAGCTTGAAACTGTTGAAACCCGTAATTCTTATTTGGAGAGAACCGAGAGCGTGATAGATGTTGATGCCTATGATGTGAAACTGAAGAAAAAGAAGGAGGAAAGAGCAAGAATAATGAAACAATCTGCACCCATGTGGAAGGTTATCAAATTAATGCGGCCTGAATGGAAATTCTTAGCTTCTGGTGTTTGCAGTGCTATTGTATCTGGTGCCATTTTCCCTTGCTATTCTTATATATTTGCCCGTGTTATTAATTTATTGACTGTAGAGGGTAGTAATATCCCACATGGTCCCATGGAAGGTTCAAATCTGTACTCCTTTATTTTCTTCATGCTTGCTATTGCTGCCCTGATTTTCTTCTCCACGTTGCGTATGTCTTTTGAAGTTGCTGGTGAAAAGTTTACTAAACGTATGAGAGTCATGGTATTTGAAGCTTATATGCGCCAGGAAGTTGGTTTCTATGATGAAGACAAGAACAGTGTTGGTGCTTTGGTCTCTAAGCTTGCTGTTGATGCTAAAAATGTAAATGAACTTGTTACAAAAGTCTGGGGTGAAGTTATTATGATTCTTGTTGGTTTAGCTGTTGGTATGTTCTCTTAAAATTTTATTTTTATAAATCATATTCATAACTAATTTTTTCTTTTTTTACTTTTTAAAACAGGTTTGGGCTTTGCATTCTCTAGCAGTTGGGCTTTAACTTTGGTAAATCTTGTAATGGTTCCTTTTATTGCAGGTGCAACTCTTTATGAATTCCGTGTTCACAAAGGTTATGAAGACCAGACCAAGGTTGCCTACGTTGAAAGTAGTGAGGTAGCAGCTGAAGCTTTCAAGGAAATCAGAACCGTTGCTGGATTGGATAAACAAGATCATTTTGAACAACGTTACTTCCATGCTACTGAACGTCCTCACAGACTTACTACCAGAAAGGCATA
This sequence comes from Backusella psychrophila, assembly GCA_024139485.1. Taxonomy (NCBI): domain Eukaryota; kingdom Fungi; phylum Mucoromycota; class Mucoromycetes; order Mucorales; family Backusellaceae; genus Backusella; species Backusella psychrophila. Next base: position 7,666 of record VCJK01001611.1, on the reverse strand, counting down.
CATGTCGTCCATCGGTTACAGTATGAACAAGGCTATTACTATCTATACCAATGCTATTACCTTTTATGCTGGTGTCAACTTTATTGCCAAAGGTATGATTACCTTCTTACAGATGTTTACTACCATCCAGGTTATCATGACTACTGCCGAAAACTTGGGTCGTGGTTCCATGTTCATTCTGAGTTATGTCAAGGCTAAATTTGCTGCTATTTCTGTATTTGAATTACTTGAACGCATACCTGAAATTGACGGAGAACTTGAAGGCATTGAACCTACTAAGAGCCAGGTTAGAGGTGATATCGACTTTAAAAATGTGGAATTCCGCTATCCTGCAAGACCTGATATCCCTATTTTCCGTGGTGAATTCAATCTGAATGGAAAGGCTGGTCAAACCATTGCTTTGGTAGGCCCCTCTGGATGTGGTAAATCTACTACAATTGGTTTACTCCAACGTTGGTATGATTCTTCTAATGGTTCTATTGCTTTGGATGACACCAATGTCAAATCCTATACTCTTCCCAATCTCCGCAGCCATATGTCCATTGTTGGTCAAGAACCTGTTCTATTTGATATGTCTCTCAAAGAAAACATTGAATTTGGCATCAATGAAGATACTCCTGTCACCCAAGAAGAAGTCGAAAGTGCTTGTCAAGCAGCCAACATCCATAAATTTATCACGTCTCTTCCTGATGGCTATAATACTCGTGTTGGTGATAAAGGTTCTCAATTATCAGGTGGTCAAAAACAACGTGTGGCTATTGCAAGAGCATTGATTCGTAAGCCCAGGGTACTTTTATTGGATGAAGCCACATCTGCTCTTGATAGTGATTCCGAAAAACTGGTCCAAGAAGCTATCGATAATATTCTGGAACAAGGTGGAAGAACAACCATTACCATTGCACACAGACTTTCTACTATTCAAAATGCTGACTTGATTTGTGTAGTCAAGGATGGTCGTATTATTGAACAAGGTACTCACTGGGAGTTGCTCAAGCTTAATGGTGTTTACTATAATCTTGTGCAGGAACAATCCTTCACTTCTACCTAATTGATTTCAACATCTTTTTTCTACATGTACACTTTAAATTTATGCATACATATATCCCCTCCCTTTTCAACCTTTATAAACTGTAATCTTTATTATACACACATATTTAATAGATAAATCTAAACTCATTAAAATAAACATAATAAAAAAAAAAAATTAAATAACATTTATTGATTTTAATTTCGTTGACAGACTTTTCTCTTATTTATATTCTTTTTCATATTCTTTATTTATACATCCAATCATGTCGAATCATAATAGTTTCCAGAACTTGTCGATTTTATTTAAAAAAGCCAAATGGGGAATTGTTTTTTTGTTTTTTTTTTGTCTTTTTCTGATTTTCTTTTTGTTCTTGATGTGATAATGATTTATCAATCTCAAAAGAAAAATCTTTCAACACAAAAAAAAAATCAGCTAACGCCAATCGTCTTATTTTACAAGTTTGATTAATAATTGTCTATTTATTCAAAAACGTTAAACATATAATACAAATATATAAATAAATATAAGTGAGATGAAAGGGATATACAAAATTTTATAAAGGAAAAAGAAGAGATGTGATAGAGTAGATTAATATGTGTAATAAGTTCCCTGAGTATAACTTGGTATTGAGTGGTAAGGACTGTAAGCATTATTTGGTAGATCATTGAGTTCTACACTGTTAGTTACCTCAGGGGTGGAAAGATGAGAACTGGTATTGGAGAAAGAGCATGGTGCACTTAGATGTTGATCTGTAGTGTGAACAGGATAAACCGGGCTGTATTGCATTTCTGGATGAGGATTAATTATAGGAAGTCCCCAAGTAAAGTCAGTCGAAGCAGTAGTATCTTGCCAGTTTGTATTGATGAGCTGATCATCCGGTGTCATTGGTCTTGAGCATGGATCGTAGGTATTATATACATTAAGCTGCTGAAGTTCACTCTCCCAAAGTTGTCTTCGATTTGTAAAATCATTGATATTGTCACCAAATCCTCCTGCTAGGTCAGCGAAATTAGAATTCATTCCAACTTCTGGACTTTCTTGAGTACCAGGTTGGGGGAAGTTTAAAGCGGGAATAAAAGAGTTGGTTTCAAAGTTATTCGAATAGATTTTAGCCGGGCTTTCTATTGATGGGGTTCCAGAATCTGCTGGATAGTTGATATTTTCCATAAACTGTAGAGGCTGAGAGTTGTATTCATTGTAAAAGCTTTGGAAATCCTGGGAGTATTTACGGATAGCAGGAATCTTCGCAATAATTGTGGCATTATCTGGTATAACTGAGTATTTGCGGAAATGCTGAAGTAATTCCAAACTTTGGTTAAAGTAATACCAAGATTGCTGAGAGATGATGTGATCTGGATCCTCCAAGTAGCACCCTTGTACTCTAATGGCACTAATCAATGCATGGACCAAAAATTCATAGCGTGCAATAACTCCTGGAGCATTACAAAGATTCTTTATACAGCGAATGAGCTGTGAAGAATAAATACGCTGCTCATGTAGCCTTACAGGTGTTTCTGGGAGCCAAAATAGGATATCGATCAAGATCGTGTAAAAGAGTACAAACAAATGGGAGAGGTTGGGACTATCAGATGGAAGGCTCATTACTTGATCTACAGACACACAGTATTCAATACCTTGCTTTGGAAGACCTACGAACCCATCTCTCCAGGCAATAACTTTGGAGTAAAAACCTTCCATCTGTCCATAAGCAGACGAGAGTACACCGTTTTTATCAATAGCAAGCTTTGCACGAATTTGAATTCCATGTTCAACGAGAAGGGTCAGCTTTATCTTTTCATAGTAGTAGTTTACAATTAGCCTTTCATCTTCATCATCTTCAGGAAGGGTTTGCGGAAGACATACTCGGGCCATGCTCGCAGGAAGAATCCAAGCTCGTTCCCATTCAGCACTTTGGATCTTATCAAGGCAGTAGCAGTACCAGAAAATTCGTCTTCTCAATTCGATTTCCTGCGGGGATAGGTTACCTCGAGTATGTTCAGAATCTACATTAATTCCGAGTTCAAGGCACATGCGATAAGCCATACCACTGTGGATCCAAGATCGGCACTGTTGGTTGCTAGTTACACCTTTGGTAGGAGCTGGTTCATAGAGCGACATAAAAGACAGTGCAACAACGGTACTAAGACGAGGCATATCAAGGAAATCATCTACCAACTTTTTTCCACGATTGTAAAAGACGGAAGCTTTGGGTAAACCAGCTTCTTGATTACAGGAGCAGACCATACAATACATTGCATTTAATAAAAGAGGTGTGATGAACGGGCCCTTCTTTCTTAATTGCTCATAAAAGTAACGCTTAGGTATACATGGTGTAATTGGATAGCGATACTTGAAGAACATGTCGATCATTTTCATCTGCAATTTACTAGGAGGCATCTCAATAGGACAGGAATAATTTCGAGGTAACGGAGGCTCTTCTGTCCATTTGATAAACGAACCAAATGTAGCATGTCCATGTAGGACTTCCATGCCAATTGGTGGTGATGCAAGGCGACTTTGACCCTTCTTATTAATTACATTTTGTGCTGAAATCTTACTTGCAGCTGTAGGCTTTCTTCCGGGAGTCTTTTTCCAAGAAAAAAGGATGGCTTCATCGTCTGAGTTAATTGAATTTGTATCACTGTTGTTTACACTATCGCCGCTATCGGCAATTTGCAGTTCGGAAGAGCCATCTGCATTTCCTGGGTGACATTGTCTTCCTCTTGCTATAATGATATATGAATATGATAAGTATACTGTTGCTATTGATAAAAGAAAGATTTAACTTCATACCTTTACACTATGTATATCAATACAAAAGAAAGAGAATATAAATTAATTAGAGAAAAGTGCTATTAGTATTGATTCTATAACATTTTGTTGATATCTTTGTATTTTAATGAAAATCTACCTGCATACAAGGACTGAGGCCATCACACTATAAAATCATAATCAGTGTTATATTCTTTATATAAAAGCAGTGGTTAAAGCTTACTTTAATCTTCTTACTACGACAGACAAAACAAGCATGTCCGACTTTAAGTCTTTTATATTTTAATTCTTGACTTACTTTTCCCATTGTACTTTTGTTTTAGTGTTTGAAAAATAGAATAGACTTGTGAAGTTATATATGACGAAAATGAGAAGAAAAAAACAGTAGAAGAAAAAGAAGATGACAGATAAAGAAAGAAGTCTGAAATGAAGATTTAACTTTAAAGTAATATTTGGATTTCTGAGATCCGACAGTACCGCTTGGAACTTGATTTAGAAACGAGAGGGTGAAGAGAGAGACAAAAATGTCTATCATTATTCCAACTCAGTTTTTTTTACAGCATGCCGGAAAAAAGTTTAAAAAGTAAAATTTCACTAGACTCATTCCATTCCCTGGAACTTCCACTTCCTAGAAAAGCTAGAAGCAAGGTCATTTTACATCTAACATAGTTTCAATGGTAATTTTGCTGACAAAAGCCAATAGTTCACCTAAATCTTTGGTTCTATTCTCTTTTTCTTTTTCTTTTTTTTTATGAAATTTCCAGGATAAATATTCTAAAGTTATCATATAGATAGATGTGCTATTCTAGTGAACATCTTTATACTTTCCTTTATTAATATCCTCTCTCATTATGTAAGCTATGAATGAACAAGTAAACAAAGATATTTCGACTTAAAAGAGCATTTGGCCTTTTTTTTTCATTATTTCCCCTGGGGATTTCCCTTTTTCTTTCCCTTTCCCTTTTTCTTTCCCTTTTTTTTTTGGAAGTAAAAAAAAAACAAAAACTTTCTCGATTTCGATGTATGTTTACCAAGCTACCTAGTTAGCGATATTAGCCAAGTATTAAAAGTAATAAAAGAGACACTGAAACTCGTTCGATTTCTGTGGAAATAAATTAAGTAGTTACAATTGATGTAAAATGGCAGACTTTAAATTTCTTTTATTAGCCTTGCATAAACAATAACGACGCTAGGATCGCAATAAGCGGACCTAATTTTTTTTTTTCTAACCCACAGATAAGACTAGATTCACGTATTTTTGTCGATTTAACTTGGACTAGCAGTAACTTTGCTTTTCCAATAATAAAATTTTTATATGTCAAGTATAGTTTAATTTCAATATCACAAAGATAAAGTAAACATTTCATGGAAGTCATAATTATATGTCGTTCCCTGTGATCTGGTATCATTGTCCGCCTGAATATTCAGTTGAAAATAAATAAAATAAAAACTCGTCTCTTATTTTTTTTTTAACTATGGTAAATTATCTTTTACCCTAGAATAAACCTGCATAGATCACTACACTGGAATGTCTTAAAGACCTTCAAACGCAACTACAATGTATCTAGATTAAAATCTGACTTGTAAGATTTTCCGAACAATGTTTCAATTAGTTAGTATCCAAGTGAGGCATAATGTACACCAATAGATATTATGTTTTTGAAACAACTAATTGAGCAAATTAGCTTCAATAAATTTAATAAACCGCCTCCACCTTTGCTTTGATGAATGTTGATAACGTCTATAGTAATAAAAAAACAAAATTCATGGATAAAAATTTTTTTTGAGAAGGGAAGTGAGCTTTAAAATTTTTAACAGAATTGTTATGTATATTCACTAGGTACCTTTGTTTCTTTTCTCCTTTTATTTTTAGATGTCTTACCTTGCCCCTTCAACTTCACATAGTAAAGTAAAAGGTGGATTAAGATAATGAAACGGGCCATACCGTATTGAAACAAAAGCCCTTCTTGCCATTCATTTTTTATTAAAAAATATCCAATTTTAGATATTTTCGTTCTTCCTTTTTTGCGTTGGTTTGGAGTGGAGTGTGATTATTATGCAATGGTCATGGATCCTTTACGTCGTAAGTATATTGGTGCTTTTACTTCTATCATCATGTAATAATCATAATTGAATATGTATAGCTTCCCTTGAAGACTTGTTTAATTTCTGCAATCGTAAGTTTTCATTAAAAACAGTGCTTTTATTGGCAGATCAAATGGTAAGAAGAAGAAGAAGAGAATTTTATTGTTAGTAATTCGAACCAACCCTTATCACTCCTTAAAAAATGATTATATATATAAATATAAAATAATTTAAATCAGCTCTCCCGTATCGAATATGTCCATTCCAAAAACTTTATTCATCGCGATATCAAACCGGACAACTTTGTGATGGGCATTGGAAAGAGAGGAAACCAAGTAAATATTATCGATTTCTAGTCAATACTCCCATTACCTTTTTTTGATTTGTCAAGACAATATTTTGATGGACGGATTTATCTGATTTTGGTGGTAGCAATTGAGATGACTGTGGGTCCATTTGAAGTTGCATTGACTAAAATGTTTCATTGTATCTTAGCAACCTTTCCTTCCTTTTTTCTCTGTTTTTACCTTTGGTGCTGCTAATTTCAACATGAAACCCTCCATGGGCGCTGTAGATTGATTGGAAAAATAAGCCTTTATATGATAAACTGTATCATTTTTATTCACTTCCAACGTGATTTTTAATCCATTCTTGTTGACTAATTCGACTATATATAAAAAGAGCATCAATACCGATCATACATGTAAATATATCAATATATATTTACTTGTTTCTATATTTGCATTAGTGGTGGATGATACTGTGGGTGATGATGATGCTGGTGACTGTTGCTTTTGTTGTAAAGTGCCTGTATTTTGAAGAGAAGGAGAAGGGATAGAATGTGATGGTGATGTAGTGGTAGGTTGTCCCAAAAGATCAAATATATCATTCCCTGATTGCGCTGGTTGCGCCTGTGGTGCTGAGATGGAAGCTGTTCCAAACAAATCATTTAATTCATTGATATTATTGATATTATTCGAGTTGGTAGTAGCAGTTGGTGGATCGTCATCTAGATCGATCAGACTAATGGCTTGACGTGGTTCTGGGTTGTTTACAGTCTGTGAGGGTTGTTTTCCGCTCATTTCATATTGAGTATCAAACAATCCCTTTTTCACGTCATTGAATTTAGCAACCACATTATTCAGCATATCGTTCAGTACAAGTAATTGCTCTATCAATAAAGTAATGAGTCTCCTATGCATCAACTGATTCTATTCTTTTTTAAATTACCAATCTTTTCATAATCTTCCTCTTCTGTAATCATTTTTTGTATTTTTGGCTGAGCACTGCCACATGCATTTCTAAGATCCATAATTGTATCATTATGCTCAATATTCTCTCCTTGTTTTATATTCTCCAGCATTTCATAGAGTAGAATGGCGCGATCCTGTACTTTTGACAGTTCGTCTTCAAATTTCTGGCTGTAATCTGGGGCTTGTTTTGTATCCTACGTTACACCATTTAATTCTATGTGCATAATGTGCTTTCTATGTGACTACTTTACAAATCCAGACATGACTTTCATCAATTTATTGGCTTCTACCAAATCCTCTGGTCTTCCACGACGAATAAGCTCTTGAAGTTTCTATTGATCAAAAAATAAGTACAACGATACATGATACATAATATATACTTTACTGCAGACTGAGCCATGCGATCCTCTTCTTCCAACTCGTGAGCGGATTTTAAAGACTTGCAAAATATAACATAAATATAACATAAATATACAACCATAAATAAGAATGACAAATATGCAACCCACCTCGGATGGTGCTAATG
>VCJK01001602.1:26613-38050 GCA_024139485.1 Backusella psychrophila | reverse complement strand
TTTTTTTTTTTTTTTTTTTACCTTTCACCTGGGAAATAAGAGAAATGGTGATACGATGTGGGGCGGAGAAATAAGTATTTTCCTAAATCTCCGCTTGAACGCAAACTTACCAAAAATGCTGATGTGTGAGATTGTTTTTTATTTTATTATTTATAATTAAAGTTTGTGTTCTGACACCAGTTTTATTTCTTTTTCCTTCTCTTTCTCTTTATCATATTTATTATTTATTAATTTTTATAATTAAATAAATATTAAGATGAGTAATATAGCATTCACAATGCCCTCTCCGAAATTGGCAAGCTATAATCTACCCATAAACCATGACCCCAGTCGATGTACCCCACAACCAAATAAGAAAGTTGCTAAACAACATGTTCCTACCGCTTGTGTAAGTCGATATTGAATGCCTCTACCTGTACTGTATTGTTTAACCTTTGTATTTTAGGTCAATTGTAAAAAAGCTCATTTAGCCTGCGACTGTAGGTTACTCTTCTCGGTTTTTTTTTTGCTTTACATTTGGACTAATATTGAATAATAGTGTCCAGACCATGTAAGAGATGTATGTCAACAGACAAAGCAGATACATGTGTTGATATCCAGCATAAAAAGAGAGGTCGACCAAAGTTGAAGGAAGATCACCCAAACAAAAGTAAAACGAAACCTTCACGTTCAAGAAACATTGTAAACCTAACACCCGAAATGGTCATGTCCTCTTTTTCGACTACACAACCAGCTGGTTCTGTTTTTGTTACTCGAAAGAGGTGTCATATGATGACGGTAAAGTTAAATTCTGATTTATATGGGGGAAAACAGGACATAGATGGAGTATATCTTGAGGGATTATTTTAAACTAATAATTTTCTTAAAGATTGTGTTGACTATGGATTTATGCTGTTCAAGGGTGTCGGATGAGTCACTCGATTTTTTCGGTCTTTACCCTCAGGAATTTTCACACAGGTCGTTATATGATTTTTTACTACCTGACTCCACTCAAAAGCTAGCGCGAATCCATCGAAGCTTATTAGATAACGTAACAAATCAGCATCAGTCACCTTTACCAATAACACCAAGATCCTCTTCAGATTTATTTTTTTCTGTCCCTGCTTCAGCATTACTCAGTATTGCCAATGGATCATTAACATTAAAGGATAAGATGGAGTTCCGTGGAAAACAAAACACAATACAAGTAGAAACCAATTTTTATTTGGGAGGTGGTTTAGGCGCCAATTTGTTTGATGGGTCTAGCTTGGATCAACTATATATTGTTTGCATATTATCCAGCAATGATAGTTCCTTACCAACACCCTTATCAGTTGCATCATCCCCGCAAGAATATCAGCAACAGCAACAAAGACCTAAACCATTATCTACGCCAGGTTCAACACCAACAACTTCAGCTGTAATTAATTTAGCATCGCTACTTCATCAACCTTCTTCGTTGGATAATGATAACGATAGACTGGATGATAGTACATCCATGTTTTCAATAGTAAGTTTATAAAAAGTCGAGTAGAGAAGGAATGTGTCAAAATAGGTAAACTAATTTGATATCCAGTTTGACAATAATACCACTAGTAGCGAACCGGCGTTCGAAAATTCAACTCAAACCGGATCGCCGGCACCATCGTTTACATCCGATATCATTAGAAGTGATGAGGAAGATAATACAGTTGACTCCACTCCTCCACCATTACCGACAACAACAATGGCATCGCCAACAGTAAACATATCAACTAGATTAACACCACCAAGATCAACCTCATTTCCATCTAGACCGTTAGTGAATGATGCCTATACACATTCACCTAATAAAAACATACCACCAAATGGCCGTCCACCTGCCCAGCAGTTTATTCACCCAAATGAATTGTATTATACCCAAACTACATCCAGTCGACTTTCATCTGAGGCTGTGGCTCATACTGCTTTTCCATATCTATCTACGCCCCCAGCAGCCATGTGCTCACTAATTAAAACGAATAACCAACACTCAGTGTATCGAAAAAATTCAAATGTCGCAAATGGCTATTCCAAATATGCTGGGTACTAAGTTATGAGAAAAAAAATGAAGCCTTTTATTTTTAATCCATTATATACATGTACATTATCAGTAGACAACCGTTTAATTACTACATTAAAAAACAAAAATGAAAATATGTCTTTATATAGTATCAAAAAAAAAAATAATGTCATTATGATAATATCTTTAAATGTAAAAAAAAGTGACAAACAATAAATATTCTCTTTTTTCCCATATCGAACATCATCCCAAACAAATAAGGACACATCAAGTCGATGAACCTTATAAGAAGCTATTATTATCATTTTTACTCCCTTAGATCAAAAGCGTAGTTTTTTAAAAAAAAAACATACAGCCCCATTTTCTTCAACATGTTTCAATAAATCTTAATGTCATACAAATAGCTTCATAATACTTTTATTTCATTTATTTGGGTAATTCGTAGGAAGATACTTTTTTATAGAATTTTTTTTTTTTAATGTACAGTTACAATATAAAGTATAAACAAGGCTTATTATTTGAAACCCGAAGTTTTTTGCTTCTTTTTCTTTTTTGAGGCTGGTTTCTTGGCGACTCTTGCACCGAAGCGACCCGGTAGTACCTGAGAAGATATTTGTGGCGTTAAATGTTGTGAATCATTCACATCATCTTGTGTCGATACAATCATTGGTATGTCATTCAATTCCATGGATACAGATTCTCCCTTGAGGAAATTAGCTTCACCATTAAGAGGAGCAGTGAATGAAATAGTGGGTAGTCCCATATCAGATGTAAAGCTAACCGATTTACGTCTCTTCATTGAAGATGCCAGCAAAAACGTTTCCTTCCTGGGTATACTATCCTCATCAAATATTTTATATTCCATGTCTTTTGCTGGTGTTTTATCAATTGTCCACTCTTCTGCCAGTATTCGGGTGGATACTGTTGAATTGAATGTTGAATCTTCGGCTAAATATTGAAAAGATCTATTGTTCTGGCTAGGGCGGTGTATTCGTATTTTTGATAATGCGATTGTCTTTGTATGAGCCGCCATTAGTTTTTCTGATTGTTCTCGAAACTGAGAACCGCTTTCTATTGTAGCGTCTTTTGATAAGGTATCGGAATGGAGTAACGTTGCAGCATTTTCAATTGGCACCATTTCGTTTAAATGCGACGTCAAATCACTTAATTCAATATTATAATAACCGTCTTTTCCGAATAATTCATGGCTGTGGATAATAGAGTGAATAAAACAAACCCCTCTACAAGTTTAAAGTTTTTGGATAGACTTACTATGTAATAGGTGTTTTAGTAGCCGCCAGGTTCTCGGCCACATCCATCTTTTTCGAGCTTGAAAATGGACCAGTAGCTTCATTAAACTCTTCAATGTGATCTAAATATTGTCGATAAGGTCCCTTTTTGATGTGTGCAAGAGTTCTTTCTTTGGATTTATAAAGAGTTGTTGGTAATTCTGACACCTCAATAGCACGATATAAATTCTCGAATCGATCATCATGCAAACTATAGTTTGGTCTTGTCTTTAATTGAAGTTTGTCTTTGTTGCTATCCTTTTCTAATATAATGTATTGCACTTTAATTTCCCCATTTTCAAATAACCGATATATACTGTAAAATAAAGAATCGCTCTCGGGGATTTTTGTAAGGCATGTCGATAATCCAACTAGATGTATTACATCTTCTCTTTTATAACGCAGCTCAAATCCGTTCTTTGGTAATTCAAATCGAAAATAATCCTGTACTTCGACCTTGTTTTTTAAGCTACATGAATAAAAACAGGTTATTATTATACTCTCGACCTATATATGATGAATATTGATATTTTACTCTGGTGATAACTCTGTATTATAATACAGTTGAATATATGATAAACGGTCTGCAAATGTGGAATAGATACCGATGTTCCCTTTTTATAGATATACTATTTTTTGAGTTTACCCAGTTTCAACATAAAAAATAAAGACTTACATTGGTATTTCTGATCATTTTGTGGAGCTACAAACACATATCTAGGTGGGCCATCTCTCATATCGTGAGCCCAATCAATGATGGGTTCCTTAATATTTCGAATGTCAAAGATGCGCACTATTTTTGTTGTTGTATAGCATAAAAGGGGGTATTTAAACGTAAAGCCAAATATACGATCGTCTGGTACAGATATGATTTTACTGTGTATTTGTGATTTCTAAATGTAGAATATACATAATTAGGTTTATATTTATATACATAATAAATACCATTTGGTTGATACATTACTGTCACCCTCCATTCCTTTATACATTCGGGAGAGCATAAGAAATATTTTGAAGGAATATGAGCGAATGAACACGCTCGCCAACGAGATGCGTAATCAAGATCATCACTCATATTGTCCTTTCCTTCAAACACGAGTCTACACATTTATAGACCAATAAATAATAAATCCATCAAAACAACGATCAATGAATCAATCACTTACTTACTCATCTCTAGAGATATCCACCAATGCTGTGAATCCATTGTTTGTTGTAAATAAATATTGTAATTCTGAAAATGGGCTTAATGCGAGATCACAAGGCATTGAATAGTCAATATCAGGATGAATTGGTGTCTTTTCGGCCAGATGAAAGTGATGAAGTTTGGTTACTGTCAAATTATCATTCCCTGTATTTTCCAACCTGAACATTGTAATTGTAGAAGTTGTTCTAACACCGACAACACCTCCTTCTCCATTGAACAATGGTGATTCCACTATTTGTTGAATAGGATATTTTAAATCAAATAAATCAATAATATTAATGCTGTCAAATCGAGCTTGAACATGTGTATTATCAATCTCGCAATTTTTCTTTGTCGCAAAAGTGAATACTAATCATTTTTGTTACTAAATAATCCTACATTACATAACAATTGAATGATTTCTTTACCAACAGTAGACAGTGAGCTTCCAGCGCTAAACACATAAACAGGTTCGTTGAACACGGTGATTGGGATTAAGCCGTTTCCTCTTAATGGATCGTATGTTTCATATTGTGTTCGAATATTCGAGTCTGCCGTTAAAATCCTACCAAGAAGATTCGGATCAATGTCGTGTGTCTCTGGGACAGGTTGTAAGATGGCTATATTAATCTAGTCATATTCTTGTTATTACTATTTTGTATTGTCTCAAATCAATGATATTGATTAGCGAACCTGCTCTCTTGCATATTTATAATCTCTATTTCCAGCTGGTATAAAGCCATTGGTTCGGTGTATGACTTGCTCTTCTTCTAAAAAGTTGACAGCTGTTTTCTTATTATTAAAAATGTGTACTACTTGTTTTGTTGTTCAAAAAGCTTACAGCTAAGGGATTTCTCATTTTTAAAGCGATAAAGAGGTGTACCGAAAGCTAAAACTTGCCGCCCCTTGGTGTTAAGGAGTTTGTAAGTTTCTTTGGACTTTCCAGCATAAAACTGCATTTAACAATCCAAAGCAGCTTTGTTTTGAAGAAAAAGAACTTCATTTTTTTTCAACAAAAAAAAAATATATAAAAAAAGGATAGCCGTCACGCTTCCTATTTCGGAACTTGTTTAGTCTTTCTTTAATTCATGGTTATTTAAAAAAGATGTATTCATCCTTGAGTATATGTCAGCTTTTTATTTTGTATTTCACAAGACATACAGCTTATAAAATTATCAAATGTCGCGCACAAAATTAACAAACCACAGCGATTTTTGACTCTTTATTTCCTTAAGCTATTACCTTTCTCATTATTTTCATTATTCAGTTATAAAATAACTTTCAGCCAATCATAGTTAAGATTTGTGTCTATTCCGGTGAAATTTGTTGTGTGTCCGGTGCACATTTCCGGACACACGCCAAAGTAAATGTGTAAATTTATAAAGCGATGAAAGAAAAAACCATGAAACTTGGAGTATATTATTGTTGATAAACCAACTTCGATGACAAAGAGCCCAAATGAAGAATTAATACCAAGGAAAGCAGCTGCATTATATTTCGCAACAGGGATTGCAGCAGTCCTCATGGGCTATTCAATCTATTCACATTTAAAGCAAGTTCAATCAGAGAACAGCTCATCAAAAAAGAAGTTGAATAGAACAGGCTTAAAGCTAGAAGACTGTATATATTATTATTATTAAAACGCATTTAATGTTGTATGTATTCATATATTTTTATTTATATATGGAAATATAGCTGTTCATTTGAAGTCATTAGCCTATTTAACACAATCAAACAATGTTGTCATTCAGAGCAGGTAACAAAAAAAAAATCACCAAATTTTAAGAAAGAGTTTGTGTTACTCAAACCAAAGAATAATGTCAGTGCTGTTAAAATAATACTGGAGAGAGCCATGTCAGGTAAACAGGATATTCGATCTATATACAAGTTCAAGTGCTTATATCTATACATCATAAATAAGATGCATATCTACCAAACATAGTGGATGCCTGTAAGGAAGACCAGCCTATAGAATTACGATCAAAAGCCCTGCCTTCATTACAGCTACTGACAAGGAAGGAGAACAATCGAGTGGCATTGCTGAATGCAGGTGCTCTGGAAGTGATGGTCGATGCTTTGAAGTGCACAGATCCTGACATGAAGGAAGTAACACAGCGGCATGTTGCTGTGGGCATTTGTGATTTGATTCAAGGCAGTGGTAAAGTAGCAATGGGTACAATCAAATGCTTCAACACAGTCTAATTCTTGGTTGTAAAACAATAGATATCAACAAGTATAAAATACTCCAGTTGGATATATTGGATCCAATCAAGCGAATTCTAACGTCAAACCAAGTACGAAATAACGAGTTAAAATATTGGACGTTAATGATACTTTATCAAATTTCACTAAGTGGTAATGCAATTAAGAACATGTTTTTATTACAATATTATTCAACTCGACCATTTCTTAAACCCAACAGATCCATTACCAAAAGTATTGATTGAGAGTGGTTTTGTAAAGATCCTGGCACAGATGGCTCGTATAACATATGGAAATACAAATATGCCGAAATTTTGTATGCAGAGTTTGGTGAGAATGACAGCCAATATTGAAGTCTCGGAATCGAAAAAAGTGTTGAATGAATTACTTGGCTATGATATTGTCGACTTGATTTCCATTTGTCTGCGAGGAGGTAACAGAGTGAAATGGGAATGGACATAGAAATGGACAGATAATAATCATTTATATAAAAAAAGATGATGTGGAATTGATATATTGGGCGTCTGGATTGATGCATGAGTATGTATTAAAGGATGTGGCTACCGATCAATTTCGCAACATCAAAGGTGTCCATGGTATTCTGGCCGGTTTATTATCTGCAGAAGAAATGTACATTTCCAGAGTCATATTGAGAACAATCAAGTTTATGGCACATGAACATGACAGATTCAAACAGGAAATGGTGAGATCGGGCATGGTGACAAAAATCATGCATTGTTTATCATTGGACGACGGCGATGTAAGATATTGGGCCACTCTTTGCATCTATGCAGTCGCTGGTCAAGGTAATGGCAATCACTTTGAAAACACATGTTTATCTATTTCCATTAACCATCTATAAAATAGTTGAATCCCATGAAGATATCATATGTGCCCCTGAATTTGAAATATTACTAGAATTGGCTTCATCAACAAAGGTTAAAGTGGCTCTTTATGTATCTGATATTTTGTCATTGATCTGCTGCATATGTAAAGTATACAACAACTAACGTAATCAAGACGCTCTAAACAGTGATTTCTTATTTTATAGCAAGTAATAGTGGTTTTATGGATCCCCATATCAATCATATTGTGCCAGTACTCAATGCATTACTCCTCGAGGAAGATGTTAATATACAATATAATGCCTCTGGTGCGATATTTAATGTCATGACAATGTCAGGTATACTATTTTAATCAAATTTATATAAAATAATAACAACAACATTAATGTTTGCATTAGCTACTTTTGCGGGTAAAATACGCGATACATGCTTCAAAACGTTAATATCAATGTGCTTGAATGCAAGCCATGAACGTGTTCAGCTAACCTGTGTTAAGGGCATACTTATGATGGTGATCAAAAGTAAATAGGACAATACTATTTTATTTTATAGAACAATAATCTAAAAAACAAATCTGTTTTATTTTAGATCGGTTCCTCGCATCTCAAGTCAATAGTCAGGTAACGGAGCCTCTCATTGAGATTACAAGATCAATATCACGACTTATTTTACCAATCATGATGGCACAATCATTGACAAGAGTATCCGCCTCCAAAGAATCACCGGGAAGTTACGTTCAACGTACTCCTGATTCTAGCGAGCTATTTGACAGATCACAGGATCCTTTAACACCAGAGTATATTGACGTTACTGAACAAGGCACCATATCCAATGCTTCTCGTTTGGAAACTCTGTTGAAGGACCGGGATAGCAACCAACCAAAGTCATCAAGTAGCAAAAAACAAAACCAGTCATTGACATCAAAAGATACCCACTTTTTGTTTGATACATCCATGTCCAATAAGGAGCGCTATTCCCTCTTTATGAAATTCGACCTCCCGGTTGGTGTTCGTGACAAACTTGTTGGTGCATTGACTGCACTCAACATACTTTTGGAAAATGACAAGTTGATTGGCACAGTTATTACCGGAGAACCCTTCAAAAGCAGCTATGCAGATATACGCATCAATGACAACCACCACGAGCGAAAAGGGATATTATATAACCATATGGGTAAAATGCCAAAGGATGATGCTCGAGTAAATTCAGTGAGTATCAATAGTAGTAGCCTCGATTTGGGAACACAAAACATGACTGCCGCCGCCTCTGAAAACACAAGAACTTTACCAGAGTCCATCCAAGAATTTGTAAAATCCCTGGTCTACCTTGTACTTTATCCAACACTGGAAACCTGGGCATCGAGACATTACAAGGGCTATCCATTGGACACACTGAATGAAGAGAAATCAATGTTCATTTATGAGGATTTAATACAGTGGATATGTTTGTTTTCGCGTGTATCCTTGGATGACGATGATGATGATGACGATTATATGAGCGACTCTCAAGAAGTAATGGATGAAGATGTGGATCTTTCTTCTACCGATGAAGATTATAGCTGCAGCGATGATGACATGCCCATGGTTTCAATCCATGCACGTCCTTTACGCAACTATGAAGAAGCAGAATCGTCAACATCAGCAAAAAGAAATACAGATGAAGGCAGCGAGTCGGACGGGGGTACCCAGGTATACAGGGCTTATCCCAACCCAAGAAAAATCGAATCGGCAGCAGAGAGATTGGGTGAAACGAGAAGAAAAGGAGAGAGATTTGATTTAGATGATCTACCTACAATGCAAAAGAATAATTCATACACCTCAAAGTACTATACAGGCTTTTCTAATCGTGCCTTGATTTTGCTTTCATCATTGACACGCTATGGTAAGTCTAGAATGAAGCAAAAGTGATTGATAGCATGAATACTGATAATCCTCTCTCTTATGCTAGAATCCATTCGACAGTATTTGATTCACGAGTTACACTTTATTGAAATCATGATTTATTTATTTGAAGACTACAGCTCTCTCACTGACCGTGTCATGACATGTTTAGGAGGCTTGTTTTCCAATGATCCAAACAGTGTCATTCCCGAAGGCTCCTTCCAAGCCCTTGCCATTTTACTTTGGCGTGGTATGCGACTCCCATTTTTAAACAAAAAGCCATTTGTATTTTATAGTCGACTTGTACTCACCTATTGCAGCCGATACATCACCCGACAGTACTACAACACCTCATTGGCCAACGAGATGATAAACAACACATCATTTGTCGAGATTGATCTTCTTTCACGTTCAAGATACTGTCTCATTAATTATGAAAATTGTCTCGAGGTACGTAACGATTCATGGACGTTTGAGACCGTCAGGAGCACACATGCCGTTCCTCCTCTGCCAGAAGAGAGCGAGGCATCATTGAATGAAGATGAATCGCACAAGTACGCATACGAAGTCATACTTGAATCAAATGGTTTGATGCAGGTAGGATGGGTCACCGATGATTTTGATTTTGATCCAGAAGGTGGTAAAGGGGTGGGCGATGATGCCCAATCATACGGCTACGATGGAAATCGAGCAAAGAAATGGCATGGCCGTTACACAAACATGAGGACATCCTATGGTCTCGTTTGGAAAGAAGGGGATGTTGTTACTTGCGCTATTGATTTGGATGCTGGCGAGATTCGTTACTACAAAAATGGAAAGGATATGGGTGTTGCATTCTACGGTGTCGCAGTTAAACTTGCTTGGTATCCTGTAAGTTAATTATCTCTTTTCTCTCTCTCTCTCTCTCTTTTTTTTCAAGTACCCTTTTTTTTTTCAAGTGCCCTTTTTTTTTAATTACCCATCTTTTTTAGGCCATTTCACTTGCTACAGGTCAGCAATGCAAATTTCAGTTTGGCGGCGCGATTGATCCATTAAAGTATGTATATATATATATATATAGAACCATAATTGATCCGATTTTCTTTTATAATATTAATCTTTTAATTAACTCTAGATACTTGCCTCCTGGTTATACCCCAGTCGCTGCACTTGCCACACAATCCCCCATCAATGTTGAACTTCCTCCACCCCACTTTACAAAGACAGGAGAGAGTAGCAAAACCAATAATACCGAAGAGATTGATTTATCTGATGCTACTGTCGAACCCGTGCAGCAACCAGACAACCCACAAGGTAACGTTGAACCAAATCTTAAACCAGTTGATGGCGGATTTGCTCCCCCTAATGTACTGCGAGAGACCGACAGTGATGATTCCTTTGGTATTGTGGATCCCAGTGAACAAGATCAAAAAAAAATACTACCTTCACTCTATTATGAAGTGACGTTAGGATTTTTAAGAAAGGAGAATGAAAGCCCAATACTTGATTTCCACTCTTCCGAAAGGTAACATAAGAAAAATAAGGGGGGCGAGAAGCTATACTAACTTTAATTAAAGTTTGATTACATTTGGGATGCAAAGCCTTGTTCCAGAATCCTCTATTCAATTTGAGTACAATCGCTTGGAAAAAAGCTGTTCATTTATGGTGGGAAACCGACGTACAAAACCCTTTGATTTGGAGGTACACGATGGTGATACAGTCGGTATGCTCTATGTAAAACAGCAGCATCTTGCGGGTATTACCTTAAATGGCACTATACAAGGTAATAAAACTTTAAAAAGGGTGGATGCATGGAATGTGTTTCTAATATACATTTTATTTGAAAAAAAAATAGCAATGATATTAATTGGTAAAGATGTAAAGACCAAGCCATATATTCCATTTGTTTTGGGTTCAATGAAGAGCGAAATCAACTATGGGGAGAAGCATTATTTATGGAAAAATGCTGATAGTTTGGCAAGTAAACAGCACTTTTCAAACTACCTCTACCGTTTGCTAGGCAACAAGACTACATA
>VCJK01001602.1:15824-26603 GCA_024139485.1 Backusella psychrophila | reverse complement strand
TAAATATGTTTGTAACTTTTCTTTTTTTTTTTTCTATTTGTTTTTATTTGTTTTTTTTTTCTTTTGTGATTCCATAATAATTATAATAAAAATTTTTGGCATCTTCATTATTATGCTTCAGTTGTATCAAAGTGATGTCTTTGATCTTCCATCGAACTGAATGTATTGGTAACATCATCCTTTTGTTCATGCATTGATAGTAGTTCTTTATATCTAGTTGTCTTTGTGAATTTTGGGAGTGAATCTTCGGCCATGATGCGACACACATGTTCATTCACCCGTCCAAGTAATTTAAGTAGTTTTATTAGGCATCGGTCTGGTGAAACGTTCTTTCCTAATATAACCACATGTGTTGAGGTATCCAGTTGAGGCGGTATCATTAATAGTCTTGTCGAGGAGATGGGTGCCTTGGGTTGCTGTGTTGTAGAATTAGGAACGATAAAGTAGGTGTCATTCGTGGGAACTTTACTGGATAATGTAAACACGGAATCAACATAACCTACAAAATCATGGATCAATGTATAATCAATATTGACATCGGCTGCTGCATTCGGTCCAATGTATGTTTCATAAATAGAATAACATTCAGAGAGCTGTTCCAAAACCGTCTTTGACTCATCTCGTAGGCTTTTTAACAAATGACAATGGTAAACCCAAAAGTCGAGATTTTCAACACAATAGTTTGCTCTTAGAAAGTCTCTGAAATACATGCGTAAAAGGGGAGTCTCCAAAATGTAATGGAGTTTTGCCCATTGTGAGGCATCTTTGGACTGCAAAGGTGAGATTGAGCTGCTGTACGACGTATTGGAATCTGTCAAAGTCATGCTTGGTGGTCTAAGCTCCGGTGTTTCTGATTTCATACTAGGGACTAAATCTGTTGCGGAATCATGGCGCGCCATATGATACTGCTGCTTGTCAGAGGTATTTATTGCGGATATACCTTGAGTGATTTCAATCATGCCGTCTTGGTCTTCTTCCTCTTTAATTAACTCGTGGTATTTGCGTTCGGGTAATGTTTTTTTGCTGCTATTGTTAGATGCTAGAGAGAGGTCGCTTGCAGAGTAAGTGCTGTCATCGCCTGATGTTTTCCATCCCACTATATGGCATCCACGATCAGTTACATAATAAATGGCGTTACGTGAAGATCGAAAGATAGTGTCGTCATCCTTTCTGCTTAAAATTTTGTCCGACTTGTCAATGACCTGCGCCAGCCATCCAAATACCACAAATTCAGAGGCCACCAATTCTGCCTCTTCTTTATTTGATATCGTCAATTTGGCGCATAGCCATTCAAGGCAATGATAGCCCAGATAGGTATGTTCATATTGTGCAAGGTGCCTCTTTTCCAGTCCACCAACATCATCAATCATTAATTCATCTTTGGGTAAATTAGAAACCATGGCTGAAAATGCCGTTGTCATATTAGGACGAGAAAAAGTGAGTTGATCATCATTCTCAGTTAGTCTATCGAGAACTATTAGACGTCCACTAGGACCGTCGCTGATACTTGGCGAGTCCAAGGCTGTTTTTAATCGCTCGCTTATTTTCATTTGCGTATCTCTTGCAAATCCTTCAATAACGTGTTTTCCTTTGAGCGTTGGTGACCATACTCCTCTATCTTTTACTTGCCAGTTGTCTGGATCTGTGATGTTTTTTATAAGTCTAGCCCATAAAAACTCTTGCAATAAATTTTTTGCGGAGGAAAATCCCATGCTAAAAGTAGTTGTGGTCCGAGTGGCGATTTGACGGCTAGGGTCCTCTGGATCGGGTGAACGGGCAATGTAAATGAACTTGAGACAATTTAATACTTTTGCAGCTTCGTCTGTTGTAAACGTATAGGGATAAGTTCGAAATAAAACACGGTGATCTGTTAAGTCAATTTGAAGCATGACGGCTGAGAACATATCATAAAGATCCTATCAATGTCATATAAGCCTCCTCTCCCCTTTTTTTTACTGTTTTATGTGAATGATTTGGCGTGTTGGTTACCTTTGTAAATGCTCTACCCTTTTTTGTTACACGCATCATCGAAGTGTATGTTGATGGATCTTGGTTTTTAGAGTTGGGCATAGTTTAAATTTTAGAAATAATAGTATTGAAAAGAAAAGTGAAAAGAAAAGTAATAAGGAGAGAAAAAAAGAATTTGATGTTTGTTTTCCTTTTTTTTTTCTTTACATTTTGTGCACCAATTTGAATATAAAAGGGAATTTGTGGGCTCGTGATCCCAAATTGATAATAATAAACTTACAAATATTTATATATATGTGCTATTCCACTAATTCTGTTGTTTTTTTTAAAAAAAAAAGGGATTGAAAATATACTCTATATTTTAAAGTTTCTCCCAATAGCAGAAGTTGCACTAATAATATTATTATTAATAATAAATTATTACTAACATCGCTGAGGTGTTAGAATAAGCGTTGAACAAATCTTAATAGTAACAGAACAACAGTATACTAAATCCAAAAATTGAGTATGTGAAAACCTAGACAGTTGACAGAGAGTTTAAAATTGAGAGCTACTTTCGTCCTTGTCTTATTTCATTTTAAGGTATAATATTTTATTTGGGCTTGTCTCTGAACGTTTTATAATAATAAAAGAAGAGTACGGAGAGGGACATCAGAAACCCTCTAGGGCAAATTTAAATATGGATTCATTATAAAATACTTTGTTTCTAAGCTTCTCTTCAAGACAAGTGCCCAAGTTCAATTCTATTGCTTGGGTTGCACAATGTAGTGATCACTTCATCCTATCCCTGAACCCGATAAATTTATCTTTATCAAATCCAATCACAACATTGTAGAGCAAACTGTGCCTTTCCTATATGCGCCAGCGATTTGACAAACCAAGGTAAACTTTAACCCTTCATTTAAGACAAGCAGAGTATTCTGTACCATACACCGGAAAAACAAACTGAGGCTAAAGAGGCCTTATAAGGCTCTTAAAAGACCCTTGACTATGTGTTACGCCTTTATTGTAGACTCACAAACCTCTAATAAACCTTGACCATGTTTGTAGGATATCATATTCACCTTTTGAGACTAAATGAGGGCTTTTAAGGAACAAAAGGCGTGTTTTTCCGATGT
The DNA here is from genome assembly GCA_024139485.1 of Backusella psychrophila. Taxonomy (NCBI): domain Eukaryota; kingdom Fungi; phylum Mucoromycota; class Mucoromycetes; order Mucorales; family Backusellaceae; genus Backusella; species Backusella psychrophila. Next base: position 23,517 of record VCJK01001602.1, on the reverse strand, counting down.
ATTTCAGGCAGAAAATTTGAAAAGTTATGTGTTGGTATTTGAATCAATCAAGTAAATTAATTAAAAAAATCAGAATTGCGTTTTATAAAATAATGAGTTTATTAATGTGTATCTAAAATAAAGATATGCTTTGCATGTCTAATAATCATTGTCCAAAATCTGGGTCACAGTCTTCACTTTAGCATAGGCAAACTGTATGCCAGCCAAAAAGCTCTTTTTAATCACCTCAGCAGGAATGACTTCATTATTATATTTAAGATCAATGGTGTTCACTGCTTCATCCACGACATAAGTCTTGAAGCCAAGGTCAGTGCTCGAGTACGCAGTGGCATTGACACAGTTGTGAATCATCATACCAACCACAATAGTTGTATCAATACCTTTGCTCTTGAGATAATCGGTAAGGTCGGTGCCTACAAAGGAGTCAGAGTATTCCTTGATGAACACCTTTTCGGAAGACAAAGGCTTGACAGATTCATGAATTTCTGCACCCCAACTTCCAGGCTCGAAGAAATCAAGCGCCTTTCTTTGCTCTTCAGTGGCATGATGGACAACATGTATAACCTCCTTGTTTTCATTGCGGAACTTGTTGATTAATATCTGGATTTGTTCAGCAGTCTCTACGGGCTTCCAGGTAGGGAATTTTCCGTTGGGAAAGTAATCATTTTGGACATCAACGATAATAAGAGCTTCCTGCATTGTTTTTTGTTTTGTTTGTATACTAGTTTGAAAAGTGAATGGTTTTTTGAAAAGCTGATAAAACTCATGGTATATATAGTGCTCCACTTGTTTGTCCTTAGTAAGAAAACCGCATATCCGGTAAATTATCTCCTTGAAATGTGATTCGCTGAATCTCACTTCATTATTAATTCATTTCAGAGTAGCTTATCCTTCTGCTATTTGAGTGTACCTGATGGCATGGTAAAACTTGATTTTATAAGTGAAAAATATGCGTGTACTTATGTCCAATACAATGAACGAGTACAGATAAGTGTTAAGGTAATGGATAGTAATATATTTCGTGTTTTGATACTTTTATACGGAGTGACATTGATTATTAATGCTCGGAGTTTCTGGGGGAAAAAAATGAAAATCAGATATGGATCAACACCTAGTTTCAAAAGCTTAATAACATTTAGAAGTTCAGCTACGAATGAAGAGTGTGTGGGGGAGGGGTGGCTGTAGGGCATGTTCAATTTTTTTTTGGATACCTTTATCTCACATCAACAACCCCTTGTTTGACATGTTGTCCGCATTTTGTAATGATTATACTGTCGTTATACTCAACGTAATACATTAACCAACGACACTCTATAGGTAAATCCACCTCACAATTGGTTTCAAAGCCTATGATACCCCACAGCCAGTCTTCTAAAGGTATATCAAACAAGCTAAAGTCCCACTCTAGTGCAAAGAAGAGGTACATACCAACAAGTGGTGGATAAAACTCAATAAAGCTACATTTATTTTAACTCCATTATTAATATAACAAAGTGACATTCAATAAAAATAAAGATATATATACATACTGTGTATATATAATATCACTTTGTTATATTAATAATGGAATTAAGTGTAGTTTTTATGTTTTTGTATGTAGTGATCACCTATAGCCTATTATTCTAATACTCACTACACACCTATTGACCTAATAGGCTATCTTTTCAACCAATGTGCATATATGTGACTGCACCTTTTAGGTGTGTTATCTATTGGGTATAGGTCATTAACCGGGACAGTCCCATTTTCATTTTTTAAAATGCTTGCTTTGGCTTCCTTTGCAGGCCATTATTTTATATCTTCTATTCTTTGTAAATGACTTCAAAAGCAACACAAGAATACCGACTTTCTTTCATAACTCTTATCTCTCAGTTATCAGAAATAGAACGCAAATCACAAGAGTTCTTTGATAAAATGTAACAAGAATGGAGAATCAAAAATGATGAATATAAACTTAGCATTTGTTTTTTTCTTGGTTAGTGAAAACTCAACGTTTGTACCGTATGAAGCTGCAGCGGCACAAGGTTAGTGTATAGCAAGGGAAAAAAATAGCAGTAGTAATATATATTCTAATTCTCGGTAACATAGCTGATTACGAAAACTTGTTGGAAGCACTACAGACCTTAGAAACACATGCTAGAAGTTGTGGACTATTAAGTATATCTGGCCAAAACGACACCCAAAACACGCGTAACTTGGCGACACGTAACGCAGAAACATTACAGGCAGTGGACACATTTTTTAAGGAGAAGAATAGACTATTGATGAATATCAGAGCAGCCGTTAATACCACGAGACCATAGAATTTATACACGAAAATAAAAAGGAGAGGGAAAAACATAATCATGCTGTGGTCAAGAAAGCGATAAAACATTGTAAATAAAAGCTATAAAAGGCCATCTTATTATCGATCCAATAGATTTATTATAAGGAAATGAGCGTGAAAATGAATAAAAGGGGTTTTATTGCAGCACCACCTGGCAATGGACTGAGATATACATAAGCAGTACCGACAAGTGCATCTGTTTTGGGACATAGAATCCCTTTTTTTTTATAATTGTTTGATCTATGGGTAATACAATCGCAAAATAGATGACGGGTAAAGTTTTTTTCATTAGTAAAGATAATTGAGATTCAATAAGCAATAGTAAGTCATGGTGATATATAAAATAAATAGTGAAAGCAACCGTCATCGTTCTACGCACTTTGGTTTGATTAAAATGATCTCTTTTTGATCCAGCAATAACAACATATTATATGATTGAAATTGTGTTATATGCCTTAAGTATATTCAATCCTGTCTTTATAAAATGTATTTACATGTTATGTTTTATGCTTGATGGTTTCCAGGCACACATTATCTCCACATGTAAACACCTTTGGTGCTTATATTCTGGTTAGCGAATGAGGTTTTCAATAATATTGATTGCACAAAATAACACCATAGTAACAACATGTTCCTGGAATATGTCTGTATAACCATAAATAACCTTTAGGCTTGGATTACGTGGATAGTTATTAAAGTGTTCACACACACATTGTTGGGAAAAAAAAAAGTAACAAGGTAAGAAATGGAATAACATGGAAAAATGGTAGAAAAGAGTTTAACTTTTTCACTAAGCTTTTTTTGATTAAAAAAACAAAAGATCCAATGAGGTTTTGCCAACTCTTTTATGATTGGACAAGCCTGGGAAATAGAAATGATTTAAAAAAAAAAAAAAAAACATATTTTTATTTTCTCTTCTTCTTTTTACTTGTCGTCAATCCTATTATTATAAATATGAGAATAAATAGGGTTAGCCTCTTTGCAGGTTTCCTTTTCTTGATTCTCAGTTGCTTTTCTGTAACTGCAGATGTTGATCAAAAGGTTGTCTCTGCTGATGATAATATAAATGAAAACAGTAACCACTTACAGGGTATCTTGGCCGACAAGGTAGAAGAACTGGACAGCGAAAAGTTTGTCTTTCAAGTAAGTATTATATATATATATAGCAATATACCAAACAAATGCTTATAAAAGGTTGTTTCTCTCAACTAGACTGAAGTATCACGTTTAATGCATTTAATCATCAATTCCTTATATAAATCACGCGAAGTATTTTTACGCGAAATCATATCTAATGCCGCCGATGCACTTGACAAGATCAGATTCGAATCTTTGACTGACTCCAGTGCATTGAAGAGTAACCCTGACTTGCGTATCTCCATTGCTGCCGACAAGGAAAACAATGCCTTGGTGATCACCGACACAGGTATTGGTATGACACGTCAACAATTAAAGGATAACCTGGGTACCATTGCCAAATCAGGTACATCTGAATTTTTGGCCAAGATGGAAAAGAACAAGGACACTGCAATTACACAGATTGGACAGTTTGGTGTTGGTTTTTATTCCGTCTTTTTGGTAGCAGACAAGGTCACCGTTGCCTCTAAATCAAATGATGATCCCGACCAGAATATTTGGATGAGTCAGGCTGTTAATGATTTTGTTATTGCAAAGGATCCTCGTGGAAATACTTTGGGCCGTGGTACTCAAATAACACTCCATTTGAAGGAAGATGCAAAGCGCTTCTTGGATGAAAAGAACTTGGCTGAACTCGTAAAGAAATACTCTGAATTTATCAACTTTCCCATTTACATGTGGTCAGAAAAGACTGAAACTGTGCAAGTAGAGGAAGAAGAAAAGAAGGATGAATTGGAAGATGATATTGTCGAGGAAGATATCAGTGCAGACAAGGAGGGCGAGGAAAAGAAGGAAAAGAAGACTGAAACCCGTACCGTTCACAGCTGGGAGCACGTCAACACTCAAAAGCCAATTTGGATGAGAGATGCCAAGGAAGTGACTAATGAGGAGCATATCGAATTCTACAAGTCCATGACCAAAGATCCTCAAGAGCCTGTCTCTTGGTCCCACAACAAGGGTGAGGGTGAATTTGAATTTAGATCTCTTCTCTATATTCCTTCTGGTGTTGCCGATAAATTCTTCCAGAACCTCCAACAGGGCTTGAGCAATAAATCCATCCGTCTCTTTGTCAAGCGTGTTTTTATCTCTGATGAATTTGAATTGCTCCCCAAATGGCTTTCTTTCCTCAAGGGTATTGTTGATGCTGATGATATGCCACTGAATGTATCCCGTGAAACCCTTCAAAAGCACCGCAATCTTCGTATCATCACCCGTCACTTGATTAAGAAGGCCTTGGATATGTTTACTCAGCTTGCTGCTAACGACAAGGACAAATATACAAAGTTCCTCAGCCAGTACTCCAGTGTCCTCAAATATGGTGCCATGGAAGATCAAACCTATCGCAAAAAGATTGTCAGTCTCCTTCGTTTCTCTAGTTCTTATGACTCGTCACCTTTCTCAACCGGTCTTGACGAATACATTAGTCGCGCAAAGGCCAACCAAAAGAGCATTTACTTTATGACTGGTTCTTCCAATAGCGAAATTGAACAATCTCCCTTTATCGAGAGTCTCTTGGCTCGTGATTATGAAGTCTTGTACTTTACCGATCCTGTTGATGAACATTTTGTTGAAAACATTCCTGGATACAATGCCAAGATGTTTGTCAACATTGCAAAAGCCGATTTGGAATTCCCTGAAGATGATAAGGAGGATCTCGAGACCAAGAAGGAATTGGACAAGAAGTTCCAACCCTTGGCTGATTGGTTGACTGATCTCTTGAGTGAGACCATTGAAAAGGTGACCGTCTCTAAGCGTCTTACCACTTCTCCCTTGGCTGTTGTTGTACCCAAATTCGGTCTTAGTGGACATGCTCAACGTATCTTGGATGCCCAAGGTGCCAACTACAAGAACCCTCAGATGGACTACATGTTGGATGCCATGCGTAAGCAAAAGAAGACTTTGGAAATCAACCCTAAGCATCCCCTTATCACCAACCTTTTGGAAGCCGTTCAATTGGACGATATCCCAGAGGAGACCCCCGAGTTGATCAAGATGTTGTACGAGACCACCTCCATCAAGAGTGGCTTCCCCGTAAAGGACATGAACCAATTTGCAACCCGTGTTGAGAATTTGATTAGAAAGGATTTGGGTGTTTCATTGACAGAACAAGCTAAAGTGGATGTCAAGAAGGCTGCTGATAAGAGCCAAGAAGAGAGATTAGCTGATGAGGCTCTTTTGGATACAAACGTTGTTTTAGAGGAGTCAGACGATGCTATTGACCATGATGAACTCTGAATAAAAGCATGATTTATCAATAAAAGTTTTTATAAATAAATAATAAAAAAAACATATTAAAAAACAAATTAAGAGAGGTGTTTGCTAATAACGATAAATTGGGTAATGGCCATTAGAATTTATCAGAGAACTCATGTAGATGGAAATAGCTAAATTGAATGTTGTCAATTTAGCAACAATAAGTGGACTAATGGTTTTTTATTTATTTTATTTATTAAAAACTGGCATAAAACAATTTCTGTTTTATTTTCTACTTTATTACAAATATCCCCTTAATAATATGTGCAATAAATCACGAAATGAAGTGTAAAGGAGTCTACCATTCGTTTTTTATTTATTTTTAATTATAAACAGCTGTTACCATATTCAAACTTTAGTGATCTCGAGCAGTTATTGTCTGGTTTTATGTTTGTTTATTTATAAACATCTGATGAATCACAACTAAAGCCACTGATTGCTATTTTTATTAAAACAAGAAACAAAGGGGCTTGGCGGTTGTGCATTTCTATATTTATGAATCTATTTTTGTTCAACAAAACGACCATAATTAAACTTTTTAAAGTTCAGATGAGAGCAATATTTTGGAATTTCCTATTTTGTCTACTGGCCAAGAAAAAAAGGGGAAGGTTAAACGCTCAACAGAGGGAACACACAACCTACCCATTAATAACAAACTAAAATTTACTTTTTTTCGCTTCTTCTTTCTATTTTATTAGTAAAAGGCCGTACTGTTATTTAAAACAGAATGGCACCACTTCATGCAGATTACGAGCGCTACTTGGTGGCACGACAAGTAGTAGCAGACCAAGCAGTGTCAGCATTAACACCAACATCTGATCAAAAGATTACACTTATTATTATTGGAGTTTATACAGCAGCAATTCTAGTACTTTGGAACATGCCAATTGTCAAGATTGTTCTTTCGCCCTTCAAAGCAAGTATATTTATGTATTAGTATATAGTGTAGAGTGAACTAATAGTACTTTACATATCAATATAGTTGCTCACAGTTGGTTTACACGAGTTCTCGCATGCCTTTGTAGGATGTTTAACCTGTGCAAAAATCGAGTCGATAGAAATCGACCCAGATGAAGGAGGTGTCACTAGAATGGTAAAACAAATAAATAATAGCATTGATTTGATAAATTAATAATATATATTATTATTAAAAAATAACAGCGTGGAGGTATACCAATGTGTACATTGCCAGCAGGATACTTGGGTTCATCATTGATTGGCGCCATTTTAGTGATGTGTGGCTTCAATATTTTAGCTTCAAAAATTGCATCGATTATTCTTGGCGTTTGTTTATTGTTTGTGCTTTGGTGGGCAAAGAACTGGTTGACCCGCGGTATTGGCGTGTTATTTATTGGTGTCATGGTCTTTTTGTGGTGGTTAGAACACGGTGTTGGTTTGAAATACTTTGTACTTTTTGTGGGGTAAAGTAGAATCAGTATATATTATTTGAGTAGATGGCAATAATACTGAATCAATGTGCCTCTTATTATTAGTGTGATGTCATGCCTTTATTGTTTGTGGGACATTCTGGACGATCTTGTATTTCGAAAACTGCACGAGTCGGACGCCTCCAAGTTTGCCCAAGTGTGTGGCTCTTGTATGTCGAGTCGTGTATGGGGTGTTTTCTGGTTTATTGTTAGTTTAATCTTTTTCGTTGCTGGTATTTTGATTGGTTTAGCTGCATTCAAAGGTAATTTTAATAATGTGCATATTGTTGTTGTCTTGAGCTAATAGTTGTTATTATTATTATAAATTAATGAAATAGAGGATCAGCAAACACAGCAACAGCAAGCTTCTGGCTTTGGCTGGTAGAAATATATATCACTTTGTACTATTATAACTATTCTATCTCCATCATCATTTCAGTTCATGTCTTGTATACACTTATTTATTTATTATGTAATAAAAGCTTTTTTTCTCTTGATGCATTCGAGAGTACCTCGAGATCTGTCCAATCAAAAGCGTGCAAGAAAATCG
>VCJK01000160.1:0-33997 GCA_024139485.1 Backusella psychrophila | reverse complement strand
TTTTTTTTTTCATTTCCAACTACTCCAATCGATTCTAAGAATAGTATTCAACCTATTTCTCAGCAATTCAATTCATTCAGTTATTAGCAACGAAAACTAGAAAATAATAAGAGAGGAGAGGTATTTTCGAAATGGTATTGATTTGAAGCCCAATTGCTTTCTCAAGAACAAAATGAATATACACTTGCTTGCCAATTCTAGTTGGTATTAACTTTAATTTACATTTTTTTATAACTATTTTACAATTAGGTTAGTAACAAGATGGGCAGACTTTATATATCATACTTATACGCCTGAAATATATTACTTTCCAGTCTCCCTTATTCGAGGAATGATAGTATGAACCCATTGAAAAATTTTTCCCATGATACTCTGTTATACAAAAAAGATGTCCGGATGATAGTCCTATCCTCATGTTCTTCGTGTTTTCCTTCCAAGATAAATAAATAAACAAAATAAGGTTCAAAATATAAACACTGAAAGGGGTTTCCTGATAATATATATTTATAAAGAACTTTTCCTTTATGTGAAATAGTGACATTTTGTGATTTTGTATCCCTATAAAATTTGTCTTCCCATGAGGCGCACAACCTTCATCGGAATAACTCAATAAGGATTTTGGGACAGGTTATACACAAAACGATTTGAAATGTCACTGCTTTTAGCTTTTCCTATTTTAAAGTTCTCGGTTATTGTATTCATTGCAATATTTGCAATATGGCGAAGAGAAGGGCTACTCAAAGGAGATCGATTTTCGTAAATGCACGCGTGCAATTTTTTTTTTTTAAATAAATATTACACAAGTAGACAAAATACATATACTTTAACTTCCGAGGTATGGCTATTTTTCATTTCAAAAAACAAAAACAAAAACAAAAACAACGATTCTGATTGCTATGTAGTTACCAAAGCAGTAGTTTAATATCTGTAGTTAAACCACCAAATAGATATTAAAAGAACGCTACCTATAGTGATGCAGTGTAGAACTATGATATTAATGAAAACGTAAGCGTGGATCATATTACTATTTGGAAAACACTTGGATGATAAACCCAGCAGCATAACCTCAGCAAAACGGAGAGAGAGAGAGAGAGAGAGGAGTGAGAGGAGTGAGAAATAGGATTTCCTTCTTCGGGTGATTAAGGTACTCACAGCAAATTGTCATTAAACTTCCTCAAGTACCATCGAAGGGTTATTGTCGAAGAGTTTGATCAAGGATTCTGGGTGTTTAAAAAACAGTTGTTTTCGAGTTACTAGTCGCTTTTTTTTGGGATTGTTTTCTGGCAAAACTGTAACACCACAAGCATTACATTTGTTTATTAAATTATATGCTCTACCATACAGGATACAGAGTAATGTAATAGTTTTAGGATCAATAAACATATTTCTTGTTTTACACAGATAGGCTGAACCTTGTTATTTTTCATGAACGATCAAGTTTGCGATAGATTTGATAATAAAGTGGGGAGAGACTATGCTTTGGGTTGATGGCAGTTTTCGTACCATCTCTCGAAGGTCTTGGATATTTATATCGAGATTGGGATTCAGTGTTGAGTATTTGACGGATTCTTTTTAATTGATCAATCTTATTGATCAAATATCCAATACCTTCAGATTATATTAGGTTCATTAAACGATAGAGTTTCAGTCAGAGTTGTGACATCCAGGAAAGTTTTCTGGATAAAGTAGACAATAATTTCATATCCAATGGCTTTTTTATTTTCCTTTCTTCCCATCAGATCAGGAGAAAGGGTTGGCAACCTGACCAAATCAGCAAATACCAACTCCAATTTGCTACAACAGCTGAGAGCTTTGCCTCACAATATCCTAGAGTCACGCTCCCTGTTTTGAATACAATTCTACAAAACCCTGATTTTTAAACGCAAAACACTAGATGACTTGCACAAGGCAGGACTTAAAGACGGGAGGGTGGTGCTTGATAAATTTGGCAGGAAAGAACAGTCTCAAGGATTAAATTCTCAATTCAAAGAGCGACTTTGCTATTGTGAACTGACTTTTGGAAATCATCCAGTAATGAATGATACTTTTTTATCACAACAGCCTGCATTAAGTGTATTCCGATGGATATAGTAATAAATCACCTGACTAAAAAAAAAGTATCATAAGAAAAAAATACCATAAAAATGTCAGCACCATGGAGCTATTAAGTAGCTTCAAATCAACTTGTTTTGCTATAGTGGATCCCTTAAAATTATATCAACAGAGATAGGGGATTGGAAAATACACGTTTCTGAGGAAAACCCAGAACGGTTTGAAAAACCAGATCCTATAATAGGTGCTCTCCTGCATTCTATCTTTCAGCTGCTCTCTCCATCTCCCAAACACATCATCATGTTTTGTATTTTCAATGGAGATAAGTATATATATATACATATATTTAAAAAATAACAATCAAAGAATCAATAAAGAATCAATTTGCAAACATTATAGTACAATAATTTTATCAGCATAAAGAAATGGACAAAAAAGGAGAGAGATCAATACTAAAACAGTCTCAAGGGATGGCAAAACTACTGGTTAGCTTGGTCAAAACCCCCTGATTTCAATTTCAGTGTATTTTCATTATTATTTGTTTTCATTATTGTTATTGTTATTATTTTCCTCTTTATTCCTGTATTTATCTTTTTATTTATTTAATCTCACCAGTCCCTTTTACACAAGTTAAGATGGTGTATAATCCTATGGAAAGCGGGAATCCATCCGCTCTATTTAACGGACACGACTGGACACCAAGCCCATACAATTCAATGAATTATTCCAGTCAAGACACTATTCCACAGCATGCCGTGTCAGCAATAGCCATCAATACAACGAATCCAACAATTGCACCCATGGTCACTCTCCCGGATCCTTCTAAAGAATATCATCCCGAATGGGGAGTTATCAGAGATGAAAACTTTCATCCACTCACGCTTAAGCACCAGCGTGATTTTGAAAACCTTTTTAATGAAGGAACAGCTATTCAAGACTTTTATTTTTGGCAAGCCAACCTAGGTGGCTATTGCTTGGCTGATATGATTCAAGGTATGTATATTTGCACACATTATCGACGATATACTAACTTGAGCTATTTTTAGCCACCGTCGTTTCACCAGATGGAACATTTATTCTTGAAAGAAGAGTTGTAGAAGGTGCGCCACATCCTGGCCGCAAAAAGAAAAATAAAGGATCCGACTGATTTATCTACTGCAACGAACGTCGATTAATGTACATTGATTTTCAAAATAAATAAAGAAATAATAATATTTAGCTCATTATCCACACGTTTACTATATTTATGACAAAATAAGCATAAAATTGTATTTTTGTCAACTATGCATTTTAAAAAATAAAATGGGTGTTGATAGCCAGTTACGATATTTAAATAATTGGAAAGCTGGCTGTTTCCAAGCTCAAAAGTCTCTTGCACTTGATATCAATCGTCAACACCTCGGGAGTTTCCTTTGCTTCTTGATCCGAGATTTCCTTGACAGAACCAGAGTTCCGACTCTCTCTTACCATGAATATCTTTTTATCGTGTTCAGTTTCGACTCTATAAATCAATTCGGGGTTCTTTGCGTAAAACATAAAGTAGTCAAGCGTAGCCTCTGGCAGATCAAATAAAACCGTGTTGACCTCAAAGTTCTCGTATTCCACACAGCTCTTTAAGCTGACATGACGTATGTTGGGTAAAGATGCGCTGATAAAAGCAGCAACATCAGGCTCAATTTCCAAGGCTTCAATTTTGAGGCTGGATAAGCGAGGATAGGTGATATCTTTATCTGCATCGCCTCTCGAGACGGACATGTTTCTGGCAAAGATGTCAAGCTGCTCCAACTTTGGATACGATATCAGCAACTCCTCCAGGTCAATGTTGTGGCTTGTCAAAGTCGTTAGTCTCTGATAAACCTCCAGTTTCTTGATTTTGGGAAGGTAAATGTCTTTGCCGTATACTTGTTGTGGGCGGGTGATTTCGAGGAAGAGCTCTTCCAGTTTAGGTAGTTTATAGGCGAATTCGAGATGTTCAATGTTGTCACTCTTGTCGAATCTGCGGATACTTCTGTAGAAGCCCATGCTTGTTACTTTATAGTCCTCTGGGTTGACTTCAGGGATGAAGGCAAAGATCATCATTGTTTCAACTCTGATTGACTTGAGAGTCACCATGGAGTTCAAGATAAAAAGCGGCATAAACTCTTTGTAAAGCTTGGCTGTGCCTGGGCTGTATGTTTCGAGAGGGAATTCGTCTCCGTAATCTTCATCCTGTGTTTCAAGCATATTCATTTCCGCACCGTCACCAAATATACTTTGGACAACACGACGATTGTCCTCCTTATCATCTTGATAGTCGTCGGGGGTTTTATCAGGATCCCGATTGTTGAATAAGAGTCGCTCCATTTCATCGTTACCATCGTCTTTCAGCCCGTCGCCTATGCGTGATTTATAACTGATAAGCCATCATAATTGACCACAATACAACAAAAAAAAATGACATGTTTGATCTACTTTACCTAAAACCATGTGGATATCAAGGTTTTCAAGATTAGGATATTTCGCAGTGATGTAACGCAGAACATTTAAACCATTATCGTAAATCTTGACAAGCTCCCCGATATGGAAAGACTTTATTTTTGGTGCCTTTTTCATTGATTTGAGTCCCTCGTCAGAAAAGAACACAAACGCGCCCTGCGTGAATTTGATTGATTCAAGATTTGGCGTGTTGGCATGGATATCTTCCAAGAGCTCAAACATGACGGTGGTCTTGTGAAATATAATATGCTTCACATTTGGCGCATGCTGAATACATTTGACGACATCAAGACCATATCCATTTGGTGGTAGCCTCAAAGAGAAGCACATTTCCAGAAAAGTGAGCTGCGAAAAGTTGAATTTCTCCAACGTAAGCAAAATGTGCGGATACTGTTTGTTTACTTGGTATCGTACGAGCGTGTCTTTCCAGTTTTTGAAGTTTGAGGGGTTTGCTTTTTGGGGTTCAATCATTGGATCATTTGCAGGATAGCTTTTGTCTATCAGCTCTTGTAGTCTTGGAAATATCTGAGGTAGCTCCAAATAGAGTTCGTGTATCTGGTTTAGGTGGATCTCTAGCCTCTTTACTTGATTACTGTCCAGTTCTTTGTTTTGGAATTGTGTGAGCATTGTGTTTGTTCTTGCGCGTGGAATGGATAGATCTTGATATAAGCACGTTGTAGATATCAGCTCTCGTAGCTTACGACAAGTGCTTAGTAAGTTGATCTTGTTGTGAATATTCAAATAACTCGCAACTTGTATAATAAACTCGCCATATATATTTTCAAACGTTATCATTTTTTAATATTCTTGTTTGACACTGATAAATAAATGAAAAATCACGTAAATGCAATCATTTTTTTTCAATTTTTTTTTAGTGCTGTGACAACGGTTTGTCACCACAAATTTTCAAATTCAATAATTTTGAAGCATCAAACATGTATTTTTAAATGTAGAAATAAAATAAAAAAGGTGGAATATTTACATATATTTAGTTAAAAATAACAAGGTTTTTGACTTTTTTTTTTAAATAGCTTGCTCCTCTTGTTGAGGTTGGATAGTCCAAAAGTCTGGTATCATGCGAAAGTAAAGGTCGATGGCAGATCTGAAACGACGTCGATACATTTTTGGTGAAACAATGGTAGGGTCCTTCTTACCTCCTCCCAACATGCCTGATTCCTTGACCCAACTTTCCAGTTTCTTGTCCCACGTAAATGTACGAATAAAGTCTACAGAACAAATGCATTCATTAGGTTCCCTCCCATCCAGTTTATATCCTTTTTTTTTTTCAACTTACCAACAATACCAACAACCATTTCATTCTGTTCCTCATCAAAGCCTACTAATAAAGAATAGTCCATTACATCCAACTGTAACAAGAACTGGGTATCATTAAAAAGGGAATCTGACAGGTTGATCTTTGTGTCTACGTGCATGTGAAGTGGATTTTTGCTGATCACTAAAAGTGGCATAAATATCAAAAAATGCATCAAGACAAGCAATGTTTTGCAACTTACATTCAACAAGGTTTTCATCCAAAAGTACTTCAATTTCCTTTCCACTTTTGTCTGCCCAACGATTACGCATAGAGCCTTTGAGATCAAATACGTTCTTAACAGACGTTTCGTAAAATAGATTCTCCATCACAAGAATATCCAACTTTACAGACTTGCCCGTCATATTATTATAGTAGCCAACGCGATATAAACCAAAAATCTTTGACAAAACAGTAGGAATCTCCTTGTCAAAAACCTCATTAAACATGTAGGCAAAGTAGCGCTTGGCAGAGCCTAAAAATGCATCCATTTCGAATCGGGATATCTGTTTAATCAAGAAGCGTTCATCTAAAATAAAATGGATGAGCTTTTTTCTTTCTTTCACTTGTTCACTTTTCTACTCACCTTTTGTTCTCAAAAACAATGAACCTGATTTACCACCGGCTGGATCATAAGTGGTACATCTTGCCAACGAAGAAATAAACGTTTCTCCGCATCCACAGCTCTTTCTAAGCATATCAAACTGCTCTGCAAAATATATTTTACAAGAGAATGTTGTAGAACCTCCGGTGAATGCTATTACACAGCTTTATTAGCTAATGGATTAACCTAATATATCAAAGAAGAAACTTACTAAATCTCCAGGGTCTTTCTCTTTCTTCTGTTTCTGGGAATATCTCAGAATAAAATGATCCCTCATTCTCAATCAAAGTATCAGCAGAAGAGCCCAAAGCGCCATTTTTTTCATTCTTTTCACTTTCACTATAGAGCGATGTATCGTCTCGTGCCATTGCCATACGTATAGCTTGCATCTGTTTTAGTTTATCGCTGTAGGTTGTGCTTCCAAGCATGTAAGATATAATACTACTGATTTCGTCTTCACGCACCAAGATGTTTGAGTCTTCAAAGACATGCTCAATGGGTGACCTATATTGATATTTTTAAAATCAACAAAATCCATTATATATATATATACAAGTACTTACACTGGATAATCCAAAGGCAGCAAGTTACTAATGCTCTTTTCAGCCAATACATAAGTGATGGCCTTCATGATGGAGTTTCTACTGTTTCCACTTGTGGACCAATCAATGGTAGACCTTGTATCGATGCCATTGGCACGCATCACTTCCTCTACCATGGATCGATTGAACTGTCTATTCATTTCGCTAGTTTCACATTCAGTTGATTTTTTTCTTTCCGTCATACCGCACTCGATACTGAGAAAGGGAAGTGTATTGTTAAACATCTGTAGCTGGTGCTCCTTGTTGAACTGTTGGAGTTCTTGGATGCTTGGTACAAGCTCGCGTCCCAACGATTCGTCGTATTCATCGGTATGTGTGAGTGAAAATGTGGTGTGTTGGAATGGCAGACGGTCGTCACTGTCTTCATCATCCGACTCGTCCGATACAAGGAATTCATCTTCGGAAGATTCGTCTTCGTGCGAAAGCTCCTTGATGACGGTATAGGCTTCCAAAGACGCCTTACTGGGAAGTCGCTGTCGAATCCTTAGGCTTCCATCAGGCAAACGACGGCGCTGTGAGATGGGCACGGGTAGCTGAGATCCACCTGAAAACTTGACCTTTTCGTGGGGAGTTGTGTGTAGATTATGGGTAGGAATTGGAATTCTACCTCGGCCAGTACGATAATTAAAATTGGAAGGTCCATTGTTGCTGTAAGCAACAGTTTGAGAACGGGGTCGTGATGACTCACTGCTACTATTGCTTTCTTTTTGGAACCCATAACGATACGTTTTTGCAAACTCTTGGATTTTTGGTGTGAATGGTGAGCCACGATAGGAACTTGATTTGGGAGAATTGGACGAACTTTCAAAAAACTGTGATTGTGAGTGTGAGTGAGAAGGCGTTGTCACCTTGCGCTGGGTTGTCTTGGAGCTTTCCATGAGCTTCTGATAGGGAGATACATGGTGGCGTTGCTGGATACCCACAGGCGAAGGCGTGCTTTTGGATTTACCAACAACAGGGTCAGGTAAAAAGCCTGCAAGTCTCTTGTATGTGCTAGATGAAAGAATGGGGCTTGCTGGATGCTTTGTTAAATCGGTGCTACTACTATTATTGTGATTTTGATATGCAGTTGTAGTCGTGATGGTGGTTGTAGTAGTGCCACCATAGGATCGTCGCTTTCGCTGAATTTGTTCGCTAGCACGACCACTAACAGTGGTGTTTCCTGTAGGATTGGTATTGTTATTGGTATTAATAATAATAGTGGTATTATCAGCATCAGTAGTAGTAATAGGACTAGTTGCAGTGGCAGTAGACGATGATTCCTCCTTTTTCTTTTTGGGAGCATCCTTCATCAGCTCTAGTGAGAGTCTTCTGGCAACACTAGGGTCAAGTGAACCACAGTCATCTTTGATATCATCAAAACTCTTGGCAATGGATTCGTTATCTGAGCTCTTCTTTTTCCTGGCTACTGAAGTGGTAGTGCTATTGTTGTTTGTATTAACAACAGTATGGATGGATGCACTCGCAGACCCTGCATTGTTATTACTACTACCCTTTTCCTGTAAAAACATTTCATCAAACCGATTCAGCTCTTCAAACCACGGCGACGTTGATGTAGGCGATTCTCCTAAACAAGGTTGTTCCTTCAAGGTGAGATCAATGTCTACTTCTGTCGACTCAATTTGCTGAGCTGAGAGCCCACTAGAAGAAGCAACAGACGATTCATCCAGTCCTACATCCAACAGGGGCAAATCAGCAGCCTCAATAGCACGTTTCCTTCTTACATTCAGATTGGAGACAATGGGCTGTGGATTATTATAGAGACTTTCGGCAGGGAACATCTTTCGCAGGTGATTTGTAGTTAATCGCTTGAGCTCTCTCTCTGGGCGGACAAATTTCCTGGCAAAGTCAATATATCTTAGATCCCAATTGACGACCAGACGCTGTAGTTCGGCCAAGACCTTGTTTAATTGAAGGGTGTCTGTAGGTGCACTTGTGGCATACTCCAATTGTAGTTTTTGCAACAGATTCTTCTTGTTTTTGAGTGCATCTTGCGACATTTCTTGCAAATACTCCTTGCACAATTCAACCATACTGGGCTGTACAATATCATAACCAAATCCTTTGTTACGTTCAATGATGGAGTCAAAGAACTTTGCAATCTTGGAGCGGGTAGATTCCAGAGCAGCCTCCTTCATTTCCATTTGCTTTTTGGTACTGAAGCGAAGATGCAAGGGAGGCGGATGCACCTCAACCACCTTGACAGTTTCATGCTTAAAATTCAAGACAAAGTTTTTGACACGAAACTGAATGGTGTGTTCCCTGTAAAGACCATGAGGGCATTTTCCCTGTGCGTTTTCATCGTTGGGATCCAGCATAAACCCTTCAGACTGATAAAAGAGCAATTCCAGGAACTTACCAAACGAATATCTTTGTAAAAGCGATGGCATTTGTCTCCAATCATGATCAATTTTGCACGTTTCGCAGCACGTAGACATCAAAATGGGAATATTGTGTAGCAAATCATCTTTGCCCAAATCCAACTCTTCCTCATCATAGTAGCCCTCTGGATCGTCCTCCACACGTACCTTGATTTGAGCATTTCCATGCGAGTAGGTCTTTTCATGACTAATCAAATAACTGCCGCACATTTTTGAATTACAAACAGTATAGGCCTCGTTGATGGCATTCAATATGTATTGGCCGAGTGTGCAATCAAATGCGGGATTGTAATAGTTGTAAGGCTCCAGCACTACTTTTTCGCAAGGAATGGTATGGTCATCCAAAGGGTTGATGGTGCGATGCACGATGATATGCTGGTAATTGACGGGTGACAGTGTATGGTGCGTCGCATTGATGTAGCGTTTAAATATATACCAAGACTGCAAGTGCTCATCGTGATATTGCTTGTACTCCAAATCATTCTCCAGATGAACATCAAACGACTTGAGATAGGCGGGCATTTGCATGAGATCTGTTGGAATCATGGGAATACCTCCTCCCACACCGCCCAACCCACGTTTTTCATTATTTACATCGATAGGGGCAACAAAGGCGCCATCTGTGAGTGTCTGGCCCGTACTTGCGGTTCCCAATCGACAGCGAATGATGCCAACAAGGCTCTTTTGGGCATCTCTGAGTTTGAGCAAGACATGCGGAACAGGAATGGAGACACCTGGAGAGACGGATAGCACTGTGTTTTGGTAGTCATTGATGATGCGGTTAATAGCAGTCAGGCAAATATCATCATCCTCGACAATGATGGGTTCCAATGGCAGTTGGTTTTTCTTTTTGGCAACGTCGATTGTATTGACCGTGATTTGCGATTCTGCCACGGAAAGAGCGGAAATACTCTGAGCGTCGACAGGAGGTGCTTCTGCGATGGAGCCTTCTGCAACTGATGCGATGCCTGCCGCGTCCCCAATGTCTTGAATTGTGGTGTCCTTATCAAACGTGGGCTGTGTGTGAAGACGAAGATCCAAAAACTCTTTTCGCAGCTGCGCCTCCAAGTTGATATTATTGACAACATGAACCATGAAATTCATAATGTACTTTATGACGTGCAGTGTTTCGATTGTTCCACCGCGTAGCACAATCGTTGCCCCTCGTTCTTTGGGACACTTTTGAAACATTAAAAAGGTTTTTCGCTGGTTGGGCAGCCATTTATGGAGCACGGTCAGTGTTTCAAACACGCCACATTTGGACTGCGATAACGACCTTGTATTCCACAATTCATGCTTGTAATTAAAGACGGTTGCATCCGTGCAGCGCGCAATAGAATCCAGTTTTTGCTTTTTGATATTCGAGGCGACAATAATGCCGTGCTTGTTTAGCAATTCAATGACGGTACGGGGTACAGTCGAGGCAATTAGCACAATGGATGGCTTGAGCATGGCTATTTTCTCTACAAGATCATGCATGTGCGTCTTTTCCCACTCGAGCAAGCGTTCAAACTTGAGATACTCGTAGCGCACCGACTCACCGTCCAGCTCAAAGTTGAGAATAAGAATGCGAGGATTCTCAATGCGGCGCACCATGTTTTTATGGACGACACTCTTTGTCATGACGACACCATTCACCAAAAAACTGTCTTGTGGCTTTCCGCCGGGTATCTTTTTTACCTTTACATAAAAGTTCATATTGAAGGGATCGCGAATGTGCAAGTGTGGATGGACCTGGTCTGCGACCTTGAGGAGCAGACTGATCATGATGGCCTCCCACAGCTCGGGCTCGCCCACAATGTCCTTTTCCTCTTGGAGCAGATGACGGAGGATCTGCTTGAGCAGCACAATGAATGATTCGTCCCAGTGGTCGTGGTGGTGATAATGATGATGATGATGATGGTGATGATGATGATGATGATGATGATCAGGGTCAGGTGCACACGCATTCACCAGGACAGTGGACGTCGAGTTGGATGGCTGCAAATTGGGTGCATCTGACTCGGTGGTTGCCATGGTCACGGTGTTACGCATCAAGCTTTTTGTTCGAGCCCTTATGTGCTTCATCGTGCCTGTGCTGATGCTGCCTCCGTTAGCGTTTCCATCCGTGAGACTGAGCCGCCTGCGAATCCCACTTGAGGATGGTCGCATGAGTCGGGACGTCTTGGTGCTTGTGCTCGTACTTTGGCTTGCAAGCATCGTTGTCGGGTCATTGAGATACTCGTCCAATAAGGGAGAAGAAAAGACACCTGACAGAGGCCTCTCGCCATTATTATTATTATTATTATTATTAGTGGTGTTGGTGCCACCCATAAAATTGAGTAGATTACGAGGATTCTTATCCCAGCGCCTGGAGTCATCGTCCTCCGCTTCATAATACTCGTTTGTCATGGGAGGCGTGCCCTCGTTGTTTGCGGCAATAAACGAGTTGCGTCGAAACGGCATGGGCGAGTTGATTTGCTGCTGTCTGTTCTCCAAAATGGCAAGGCTGGTGTCGATACCAAGTGAGTTCATGGTGCTTGTGCGTGATCTGGGCGTCGGTCTTAGAAATGTGTTTGTCAGTAGCTTCTTGATGCCTACTTCGCCCTCGTTATTGAGCATAGGAGGTGTTTGATACGATGAAGTCGACTGTGAGAAGTGCAGATCAATGCTAGGTCTTTGGATCTCGACACTGTTTGTTGCACGGACGCCGCCCTCTTCCTCATCGTCGCTGTCATCGTGGTTTGGAAAGTTGGTTGGTGGCGGAAGTATGGAATTCAGATCTACGGACGAGTAGCCGTTGATGGATATCACATCATCCGCCTCTTTGTATTTCACATAGCAGTCTTGGCACACTCGCAGTGTCTGCCCTGAATGATGGATCGAGTTGTATAAACATCTGGCACAAAATATTCGCCCTAAACAAGTAAACATCATGTTATTTCATGTAATTTCCCTCTCTCGTGTATATCTATTTTACCACAAGCTCTGCAGTGGTGCTTGCGTCTAAAAAAATTGAAGGGTGTATTGCACGAGACGCATTCTCGACATTGCTCATCCGGCATCCAGAATTCTTTATTGCTTTCGGACTCACCACGTAAGCGATTGAGTATTTTTGAAAGTGAATTTGTGTTTGAGACTGAAAATGTGGTCATGACGGACTGGGTATCACTATCGCACGATGACGTTTTTTGTAAGGGAATGGTATCTACAACGAGCTCTTCTTCGTTTTGCTGTGGCACTGGTGTCGTGCTTTGAGGTATCGTGTCGCTCGACTCCAAGTGCTGCTGATCTTCTTCATCCTGCTGTTCAATCATCAGCTCATGCATAGAATCGCTGTCATTGGAGACAACAAGCATCACTGTTCGGTTGCTGCTGTTGGGCGACTGAGGGCCTGAAACGGCAGTCTTGAACTTTGACAAGAACTTTGATATTATCCCCTCGCCATCCCCTTCCGCAATCATGTTGAACGAAGTTAGTAAAGCTGGATCTTCATGTTCTTTTTCCATCACCAACTCGCTTGTGTAAAAAAAAATAGATAGAGCAAAAGAAAAAAGAAAAAGATTTCATTTTCATCTTGCGAATGGCTGTTGTCACACCATCTCAAATCACCTGAAATAAACACAAGAATGCAAAAAAGAGGCGCTCTTTCAATCTTATTGTTCCTGACTTTATTCTTTGGTGAAAACGAAACAAGAGGGTTTACTCACTACTTTGATTGCCTTTGAATAAGCATTCATCTTGTTGTAGTGAATAGTAGATGGTAAAAAAAGAATGTTGTCAGTTTTTATTATTATTATTGTTATTACTATTATTATTATTTTATAGAAAAGTAGCAGCATGACTGAGATCCCGAGGGCGAAAAAACTGAGTGTAAAATTACGCCTCCAGTCTCATCATTTCACTGTCAAGAAACAGACAGCGTCCCCCTTTTTTATTTTATTTTTCTATACTACCATTATCACGGCTAGCTTCATGACACTAAAACATATTTATTAAAACTAACAAGAACAAGATATCGCTCCAAGTCAAGCATATCAAAGGGATTTCTTGAGTACCATAGAATACATTGAAAAACACCAAACATCAGATATTAAGCACATCATTTTACATGTGACCTGTAAATTGACTCAGCCAATCATATCCATTTACTCATAATAAATGCAACCCATTCTCGATAAACAGCATAAAAGCATTATGGACAATTTTCCTGCGCAAGTATAACATGGCATATTCATCCAACTTGACTCCCAGTAAAGGTTTGCTTGTACTCTTGTGTGTCGTAACTGGTGGCGTTTGTTGGACAGTTTTAGCTTGATCAATACTGTTGAAATAAGAAGTAACAAGCATGTAGTTGACAGGTTTATGAACATGATTGAGCGTTCACCTCATCTTGGTGCCCAAGTGGAGGTGCTCGACATTTCAAATCATGTAAAATACGATTTCGATAGGCGTTTCCTACGTAAAAGGGTCAGAAGACTCCACCAGAAGAGCTGTATCCTGTTGATTCTGATTTGTTCACAACATATGGGTATCGTGTCTGCAATGGAGCAAGATACACGCATATATATATATATATATATATATATAAAGAATAAACTCAACGTTCTTAAACTCACATGTAATTGTTATTTTCATTGTATTTTATTTATTTATTTATAAATTAATCATGTTTTTATAATGTCTGTATCAAAATTTATGTTGATTATCAATTCAAGAGAATTGGATACTGAATGAACCAGAGAGTTTAGTAGAGAATCCAGAGACAGTGACAGTATTCTTTCCGGATTTTTCAAGCTTGTAGCTCTTGTTACCAATCTTGGCAGATGTAAGCTTGGTAGCATGCTCACCCAAAATGGTGATCTTACTCAAGTTTTCGGCGTCTTTATAATCAAATTTACCAGAGGCGGAAAGCTTGTTGTGCTTGAAAGTAAAGTCGATGCTGGAAGATTTCTTGACTTCTAAAGATTCACCATCATCAATATAAAGTCTACCTTCTGCCTGGCTGAATTTATCAAGAGCAATAATAACATTGTAATCGGTAGCATAGGTCTCATCTACAGTGTATTTAGCAGTCTTGGTAGGAATGATGGAGCCACCGCGAATGTGGATAGGGATGTGAGTCAAAGGAGCGTCAAGCTTAACAGTCTCTTTCTTGTGCTTGTTTGAAGAACCAGTAGTGATTTTATGATCATACCAGTCATACCAAATTCCAGCAGGGAATTGGGCGTCAACAGAAGTGGCACCTTCATCAACAACAGGGGAAACCAAAATGTCGGAACCAATAAGGAACTGGACATCGTTATCAGTGAAAGATTGATAATCAGGGTATTCGAAAATGAGAGGACGCCATACACCAGTACCAACTCTGTTGGATTCCTCAAAGAGGGTATAGAAATAGGGAAGCATTTCATAACGGGCACCAAGGGCAATACGGCTTGCTTCGGCTGTGCTGTTCCAAACATAGGGTTCTTGACCGGCAGAATCAATGACGTTGTGGTTTCTAGCAAAAGGATAGAAAGCACCAAGTTCCATCCATCTGGTACACATTTCTTCAGTAGCAACACCATTGAAACCGCAGACATCAGCACCAGAGTAAGTGATACCAAACATTTGCATGCTCAAAATATTGGAAATGGAGATTTTGAGATAACGCCAAGTAGAAGTATTATCACCTGTCCAGTGACCTTTTTTCATAAATGAGAATGAGTAAAAAGTGATAATATGTATGTTTATAAAAATACTTACCAGAATGTTTACCACTGCCTACGAAGTTGGAACGGGTTAGGAGAAAAGGTCTTTTACCAGGATTTTGTTTTTCCAAAGCCTATGTAAGAACAATACAAGTTTTAGACAAAATTTTATAAAAAAAAGTATATATAATTATATTTATGGAATTATAATTTACCTTTCTAGTGATGACATTCTCAGCATGGCCATAAAGGTTATGCAAATCATAATGGGCGACATTTCCATGATGTACAGCAGTCATGGCAGCAGTGTATTCAGAAAGATTGCCGTTACCGTTGTTAATGGCATATTTAGGATACAACAAGTTACGAGTATCTCCCTTGGGATTACCCAAAGCTTCTAAAGCGGCTTGCTCATCAGCATGCTTCTTCGCTTGATCTTCTTCAGATAATGTCCAGTGGAAGGGTTGAACGCCAGCATCAAGTTTTCCAGTACCACATGATCCAAGACAGAAACTGGCAGGCTCATTCATATCGATCCAAAGTCCATCCAATCCAATGAGATTGACCCAGTCAATGATTTCCTTTTCCCAGTATTCAGTAGCATTTGGGTGTGTCCAATCGGGCCACACAGTGAAACCTTGATTAAAGTTAGAAGGGTATATTGATGCATTGTTTATAAACTAACCTGGCCAAACTGAACCGATGAATTGACTACCGTCAGGGCTCTTAAGGAAGACATCCATTTCAGTACCGCGAGCATATGGCTCATAGGTCGTATTTGCGTTAATGGCAGGATCAACCATAACAATATACTTTTGGCCTCTGTCGTGCAAATCTTTACCAAACTTGATCATACGGTCTTGAGGAAATTTGACATTATCAACGGTAAAGTCCTTCATGTTGTCCATATAGTCAATATCAATCCAAGCACTTTCAACTAATTGAATAAAAGAAACAAGATACATTTTGTTTAGTGAATATGTAGACATATAGATATATTCAAGCTACTTACGAGGGATGTTGGAATCCTTATAACCCTTTACAACAGTTTCGACGTGGTCGATATCCTTATAGCCGTAACGGCAATGATGCCAACCAAGCATCCATTGTGAGGGCATCATCGGCTTTCCAATTAAATCGGTGTACAATTTAGTAACAGAGTTGGGATTGCCATCCTTTGGAATAAAAAAGTAGAAATCCAGTACACCACCAATGACCTTGTATGTAATTCTGCCTTCGGTAGTAACGATGTCCATACCGTATTGATTCATCAAAAGAGCACCATGGGCCTTTCCGTTACGGATTTCGTTGTAGTATGGCTGAGCACCATAAATATTGCGATAATAGCTAAAAAAAAAAAAAAAGAAGGTCTATAAGTATGTCTTTTAATATATTTTTAAGTTTACTTATTACTTACTCATCAGCATTGTCTCTAGCAAAGAGTGTGGTGATATTCTATTATTATTTTTAAAGAAAAATTATTCATAAAATTAAACTAAACATCACTGTATGTCTTGGTATCTTAAAAAAAAAGAAACTTACAGTTGTACGTCTGAATGGAGCAGTGACTTCTCCAAATCCGTAAATATTGGCATCCTTTGGAACCTTGGTAGAAATTTCGAGATACTGGTCTTCAAAAACCAGAGGCAAATTGGAACTATCGAATACAGCAGCACGATCCGATTTACGAATGACCTTAAAGCTAAAGGGCTTGGCAGTGTATTGGAAATCATAACTTGTGTGCTTGGCAGCAGATTTGACTACAGGACGCTCAAAGCCCAAGGGAGAGTCAGGGACTTGAAACTGTTTCTTTGCCTTGTCGGAAATCTAAATTGAATTGCATAAGTAATAAATTTAAAATGATAAATTAAGTAAATTACCTTGACATGAAGTCTCTCATCTGTTTCATAATCAACATCGACTAGCAGGTCACTTGAAGTTTTACCAAATGTATCAATGCCTCTCTTCGTTTTAGCATTCAAAGTAAGAGGGAATTGGTAACCAGTGTGGGTTTTCTCGACATGACCCTGAATCTTATATCCAGGTGCCGAAGTACTTAAATCTAGAATATTAAGAAAATGTTGGGAAAAAAAGTATATTTGACACCGTTATTTATTTATTTACCATAGGCAGTGGGTGCTTCAGCAAACACATTTGCCGAAAAAGAGATGGCAATAGCAACAAAAATATGAGAAAGAGCAACCATTCAGTTAGAAAACTATTCTATGTCTATAAAAGAGTGAACAAAATAAAATGATGAATAATAAAAATTAAACCAAACTCTAGCTTTTTATATCTAATTTTTTTTAACTTTAAAATCAAGTAGTACTTTTGGCTTGGTTCTACAGGAAAAATTGATTTCACTTTGTTGCAACAAATTGAATCCATCATTTCTGACCCATTCCAGAAAAAGAAAATGAAAAAAGTCCCGCACAATACCTGTCTTTTTTTTTTATTCCTAAAAAAAGCTAGTCAGAAAAATTGTTGGATACTTTTTCTTTTTCTTTTATGCCTGTTTAGATCAAGTTGTCTTACTTTAATATTATTCCGTCCTATTCCGTAATTAACTCCTTTCGCTTGTTAACATTAATTTTATGCCAATTATAATTTCTATTGGTATTAGCATAGATGAAAGGCATTACAGTCAATGTTTAAATTTCATTCAAGTCGATACATTCATTTGAAGAGTAATATTAGACTGTTGAATGTTATTTTCATCTTGTACTTTGCTTGCAATTGCAAATACCCACAGTCAAGATTTTCCGTCATAAACTTTGAAGATTTCTCCTCGGGTGCATCGTAAACTATATATTTTGGTACAATGTCAAATCAGAACAAACAAAGCAGAAAGTGGGGAGGGATCCCAAAAAACCTATTTATTACCATTCAAGGCATGGTCTGGGAATACCACTTGTTCTTTTATAATTGTTGATAAATAACAATAATTGAGCTTTATTGTTCTTTTGTTATACATGCAAGTGCTGTAGTAGTTGTATAGAACACCTTTTCAGTTTACCATTGAGCTTTCGCTAATCATCAAATTATATTTATTTGAATGGTATTTATTGTAGAAATTATTTATTATCTATGCTTTCATTTGGTGGTATTGTAAGCATATTCTCTCACTGGACGGGCTGGGAGAAAACTGAAGTCCAGTTTTTTTTTACCTGGTATTCGATAATGAACGGTTTTTTTACTACAAGCATAACCATAAAAAAGGTTTTGGCAATGTTATTGGACTTCCCAGATATTATTTTGTGGAACGCGAATTAATATATACCCTATAACTATATTCACTTTGTCATATTTTTAATTGAACACATATTGTTGGGCCATGCTGAATCTTTTTTGTGTTCATTTCAACTTTCCAGTTGTCACACTTGGTAATATCAATGTATGACATTAATAGGAGAGGAAGAGGATGTCGAGAGAAATGAAACGAGAACCAGCATTATAGGTGATACACTTTTTTGTGATGTCCAAATGAGTCGGCCTTTCAATGAAGCAGGAATCTCAACTACATCTATCGGGTATAAACCCATTCTTGTCAGCTGCTTTTTCAGTACACAGAAGAAGGCGATCCTTTATATCAAAAACGTGGCCTAAGGGTATTTCATCTAGTGTTGCTTTTATATGCCGTTGATAAATAATGGTTTTTCGGTGTGAATACATTTATATTCTTCAAAAAGAAGGGGTACAGAATCTCGCTCGTTCAAGCATGAAGACTAAATTATTAACAATCCGAGTATTCCAGTCTAATTCTTTTGATAAAAAGCATCCCTCTAACCGTTTTTTAACTAGTTTCTATGGTGAATGTGATGCTGTATTCATCATTATTTATAACCAGTTGCATATTTTGGTGAAGTTGAAGGTAGTATATTGAAGTACTTGATATACATTTATACATGTTCATAATAAACTATAATACAAGAAAAACATGGTTTTGACTTCATATACATTCTTTATTTCGTTTGCTTTATTGTTATTGTCATTCTTAAATATAAGGTAATATTAATAATAATAAAAATCAATTCATTTATTGTTGTTTGAGGGTGGTGAGTTTGATGAGTTTCTCCTTATTTTAACATAGCTCTCCATCATTATGATTGTCGCTTCAATGACTGTCTATTGGTACAGAGGTAAAGGAATAAGTTATTTAGATGTATAAGTAACAGCTAAAAAAAACCCCCACCTTTATTTTGTTCAAACCTCACAAGATATGTCTCATTTTCGCGATATCATCAATTACCACCGGGGTGTTAAAGTAATCCAATTCAATGAATCGATAGATTCCACTGTGCTTTAAATCCATTTTGTCGCTCGTAAACGACGTTACTAATAAGATATGAGTTTTATTGAGAAACAAATGAAGCTTTTCATAACTTACCATCCACCCACAAACGGCATACTACTGGAGAGGGGAACCCAGGATCTCTCCATGGAAAATGCTGTCGAATCTCAGGCTGTGGCGAGACAGCTATCAATCGATGATTTTGAAAAGACTCTCGAACAGTACTGGAAAGTAATCCAGCCAGCTGTATCCAAGTATGTTGCTTGCTACAATGAAGCACAAAGTTTCTACCAGAGCGGGGTCTCTGCTGCGAAACTATTCAGTTCTATTACCTGGATTATATTTAAAATCACGTAGCTAACAGTGTCAATAGTAACTTATAAATGCGAATAGGGATTATCTCTCAAATTCATAAGAAGAAATATACTCTTATGCATTGCTTTGATATTCTTGGTCAGGCCCCAAAATAGACGTACTTTAATAATTGGAAAGATTTTATTATTAGTGATAGTAATACCAAACGTAAAGGCAATATAATACAATAATGTTTAAATTAAACTGCTCAAGAGTATTCTGAGCATGTTGTCGTTCTATGGTGTTTAAAAAGCAAAAATAACTGCATTCAGCCTGCTTTAGTCTACATAATTAGAGGCTCATCACTATTTGACAGTCGATTTAAATGAAGATAGGCATCTGTTCCGTATCCTTCCATTGAAATAAGTTTCAAGTCACCTCCAAAGTATCTGGCATACTATAAATATTTATAAAATATTAGAGAAAACACCATTGAATTGTAAACATATCATACCAATCTCGAAATAGGTAAACCATAACCAAAACCAGCCATTGGAGCCTTAAATTCAGACTTATTAAATTCAGGTTCCAATTCTTGTGCTTGAGCAGTTGTATACTATAGATAGAATGGCGTTTAATAGAGTTTAACAAGGTGTGCATTTCCATACCATATATGTCCATATCATTGGGATGCCTGATCTGGGCAGTCCTCCACCTTCATCCGATATTTTGATTGTTATGTCCTAATCCATCATGTTGTATTAATAAACTAATATATAGTATACAATATATATGCTGCTTACTTCTTTTCCATGTGCAATTATAAGCTTAATTGGTGGATATTCATCTTCGTAATCTACGCCAAATCGTTCCACTACAGCACGAAGCGAGTTCTTCAACAGTTCAAAAACCATATGATTCAAATGAGAAGGTACATACATAAACTCAATATCGAAAGGACAAAACATTTGTACTTCAGGTGCCTTGAATAGACCATAATTATCCTCACATATAAACCGAGCATTAGCTATAGCATCTTGTGCAATTTCCTTTATATTTGTCTTTGTACAAATGACACCGACATAATTCTTCATAAATGGGCCTCTATAAAGGGCAGAATGCTGGCCAATAAGAATACGAATGCCTATTCTAGACATGTAAAACCTATCCAGAAACTGTTGTAAATCCGAATCAATCATGCTCGCCCTATTGCTTTGTTTATACTCCATCACACCCTGTGCTAATAGTTTCCCCATACATATTTTAATATATTATATTTTCAATATAATAGACATCCACTTACCCATTGTTGTAACCACTGGATCGTGTCTTTGCTTAATACCTTCTATTGTCTTTACAAAGCTATCTGTATATGTCAATATAGCGGGCGAACAATCGATGTTTTCTAAATTATTATAGTATTTGTGGCTTAAATTTGCAGCTATATTATAACTGCTTGCAGGATTAAGTTGCGGTATGGCAAGGTTGGGTATGATTGGTGTAGGGCTTTCTGGGGTTCCTTTTGCTGCATTTCTAAACGATGTTTTCATCTCACTGCTTAGTTCTGGTGGAGGAAGATCAATTAAATCCTAAGCATTTGAATAATATTTATATTACATTATATTATTGGTATTTATCTTGACCATATAAAAAACCTTACCTCAAAGGACTGTGCGTACCAGTTTTTGACTTTAATGATCGAAGGCATATCGGCTAAACCAGACGGTAATTCATCGAGTTCTTTCACTCTATGTGCCAGTCGAATAGGTAACTCCTCTTTATTTAGTTTTATTATTAGTTTCATTATTGCTAACTTTACAGACTTCCTTACCATGCAAGAACTGACTTGCTTTAAAGAATATTGCTGCTTCCGGCTTTTGTCCTTTTGCATATTTTATTAAATAACCAACTCCATAAAGTCTCGAGCTTTCTATTACCAAACATCACCATTTGTCGAAGGGACACGGCTGTTTGAGGGAAACGCGCGAAATGCTTTATTTTTTCATACAATTGAGGTCTAATCTTGTACATTTTTATTAGAAAAAAAAAAAGAAAAAGAAGGAAATATTCACATATTACAAAAAAAGAAAAAAATAAAGGAAAAATAAATTTTATGCCAAAAAAATGAAACTAAACCAATAAAAAATTACCATTATCGAAAACGGGCAAGTCCAGCAAATTGAAACATTCAATATCCAAAGAGATTCTTCTTATTAAATCAGGCAAACACAATAATAGAAGAAAAAAAAAATGCTACCATAATAATAATAAAATAGATAAAGGGGTTTGCCATGTTGTTATGGAAACAGTTCTTTATTATATAATAAATATATCATCATCTAGCTTAATTCATCAACATGTAATTGGCCCGTTCTCATACCTTGAAACACTGATTAGCCTTTTCTTTTCTTTTTATAAATACTCATTTATTTATGCTACTTACTTTCACTTAGTGAATGAGCTGTCTCTAAAGGCACACTGCTACCCTTCTTCTTCTTCTTTTTCTGCTTGTGAATAACAGCTACCGGTACCGGGGATTTATGCACTAAATAAGTGGATACAGATCCCATAATTAATCTACTCCAAGTTTCCATCAGTAAATAGCTGGGGTATTTCAACACTTTACATCTTACGATTTAACAGAGCCCCTTCCACGGCTACCACAAATTACCATAGTGAAGTTGCTTTCACGTATCTAAAATAAGTAAACTAGATATAAGTTTCATAGATCGAATGGGCAATTAAGAAGAAAAAAAGTATTTACCAGAAACTTTAATGCATCCTTCACTCGTCCTACGTTGACATGTGTTACGAGTTTTATATTAAATAGCATCATTTGACCCAGGATTTTCTTGGCCTCCTCTACAAGTGCGTTTGAGGTTGCTTCCAACTAATATTTACAAGCTTAGTTTATCAAAGTGATGATGAGATATAGTGACTGATACCAACCTCGCTTTTTTGATCCAGCCCGGTTGCTTTAACAGCGTCTGCATTATCTTCCCGATTAATCACGGTGGATATGTGAAGTTCGTCACCATCACGCATCATTGTACCCATAGTCCATTCCAAGGCGTATAAACTTTCTTTACTAAAATCACATGCCACCAAGTATAATTTAGGCTTACGTTTAGTTTGAAATGCTTTTGGTAGTATGCCAGATTTTCCCGCGCCATAATATTGAACAACAACACGACGATCAACATCTTCGATAACAACCGGATTAGAAGAGAAAATCAATAAATTTCTGTGTACAGTCTCGTTTTGCTTATGTATGGTGTCTGATCGGGAGGGAGGTGCTACAACTTGTTCATATGGTATGTATCGATTGCTCTCTGTTCTACGTAACAAATCTGGATCCTCTACACCCAGAAAATCATCGTCTGTTTTTGCTTTTGAAGTTGCATTCTCGTATTCCTTTTCCTCGTCGCTTTGCTTGTTCAATAATGAGGTCATCTCGCGAGATAAATAGGCCATCATGTCCATCCCACCCATATCTTGTTGATCCTCTTTTCCTTCGTTTTGGTTGTCTTTCATGATTGTCTTCAACTTATTTTGACCTGTAGCCAAGTCGTCGTCATCGTCGTCGTCTTCATCGCTATCCGTCGATGAACCTTCGGCTGAACTATCACCTTGCTGTTCATGGTTGATCTCTTCAAGCTCCTTTGATAACCACGCACGTCTGACAGGCTCTTCGGTTGTTAGTGGTATAATAGCCGGTTCTGATGACACTGATAGGTGATCACTTTTATTATCCCCACTCATTTCAATTTTCGAAGAGTAAAACTACAAGAGAGAGAGAGAGAGTGAAATAAAAAAGATGATGAGAGTGGAACTTGAGGAAAATATATACACCAAAGACTGAAACATTCAAAAAATAATGCCATACCCATGTCTTTAACTAATTAGATGAAACACAAATATATAGAAGGAATTTCCCTTTGACGTCCTTACACTATCTCTCCTCTTTTTAATGATTATAGCACATTAACACATACATATATATGTATATATTTACTTCACATAATGATCTATTTTACTATTACTTCTCTATCATTAAGCTAATAAATAACAATAAAAAAAGCTAACTATAACCATACAAAATGGGCGGATGAGAATGATACATTTTATAAATAATTATTTTCATAAATAGTCCGTGTCCAAAGGGAATATGATCAATAAGGGTAACATGTGTGTGTGTTTTGTTCATTAAGAGGCCGAAAAATCACTCCTCGTATTCAAAGGTGTCCTTCCAAAGCGGCTGCTTTGAAAGCTTATCGACAGTGGGCTTTTTATTGTAGATTCTTCGTATACTTGTTTTTCGTTTCTGACTTGCGTTTGAGACCTCTGTGATGGCCATGCAGCTCTCCTATATAATGTTACTACCAGTACAAAAATCAACTCTTTTTGAACTTGATAACAAACCTTGAATGCGCTGATCTCACCATCTTTGATATCACGGATACTAGAAGGAATGTCGATGTCCTTTACCCTTTCAACGGCGGTCCAACTTTCATCAATCAATCTTAATACATGTACATCATCCTCAAGGGCTTCACAAAGGACAAAGGGGATGGCCAAACGTTGAGCTGGTTATTCTTGATGCGTTCCTTAAGATGTAACCGTGTTGACATGGCTGCTCTCTTTTTATCTGTATGCTATTTTGATGGTAGTGGCTTCTTTGCAATGCAGCCACAAATGAAAGAACTGGGCCATGAAGTATAACGGTTTACTGTTGAAGATATTAATAATAAAAGTAAGTATAAGTGTCAGTATGTACTTTAAAAGGTATCTATCTTACCATAGTTTGAGCTATCTGTTCCTATCTTGCCTGAGAGTAGACAAGTGTGTTTTTTTGTTTATCATAGTGAAGTAAGTGAAAGAAAGAGAAAAAAAAAGATAAACAAGATCTCCTTTTATTGTACATAAATAATGAATCATGTTTTGATTACTCTGATAAACGAATGTGAAAATAAAGTCACGCTGCATAAAATAATCAAAGCATCGTTCTTCTCCTTATTAGAATGAGTAAACTTGATCTATGTATATACGACAACAATATACTATATAAGGAGCGATTTCAATCAATGATGCCGTATTACAGTCATGAATGAATGGGATTGACAACATTTCAATATATTACTAGTTTTATTTGAAGTGAAAACAAGTATATAACACTTATGTAACAAGTGATATAAAACCACAATCTATTTAAGAAATTTGGGCTTAGTGTATGTAACGCTATCCCAAATTTAAACTAAAAAAAAACAATCCAGCATCAACATTACCATTTGACTATATACAAAGTGTCAAAACAAGATTCTCTAAAGACCAGAGGGTTACATTTGGTCCTTTAACGAGACTCAAGCACTAATATGTGAAGCAACACGTACTATTTATGGGTATTTTATGGCGATGTAGCGATAACTTGGGATTACTCAAACTATTTAGTACAATGTGGTCGGAAAATTGGATTATTTGAAAGAAAAAGAACAATAATATTAGCATTAATATTTTTATAATGATAAGGTGATAAAAGTACTTTTAAGCTTCTGTTTTGATCACGAGGAAGAGCCAAAATAAATAAATAGAAAGCGGAAGTTGATTTTTTTATTCACCAGGCTTTTTCTTTCCCTCTCTCTTTCGTAATTATTCTTTAATAAAATGAACCAACCGAAAAGTATATTAAAACACAGAACATACGACACTGCATCAACATCGCCCGTTTTTACGACCACAGCTTCTTCTTGGTTCTCGAAAATCCAGTCGAAATTCACTTATCAAATTATCAAAGACGATGAAACAAGTAAAAATACGAGTGTTCAGCTATCCAGGAACAGTTTAAAGCGGGTCTCCTTCTCTGTTAATCACTTGACAACAGAGCATTCCTTTTGTTGCGATGAATCTCCGAGAGATGAGACAATTCAAAGACAAACAAAACAACAAGCACATATAGCACTTACAGATCTACCTGATTACTATGAGCATGCTTGTATTCAACAGGAACAAGGTGTTATTGAGAGGTTTAGAAGCTCATTAAGAGCAAGCCGGTAAATACATATAGATGTATGTATGTATCCAGTTACTTACCCACTATATTAGATCATCACAGCTTCAAACAATAGATTTATCCAACCAAGAGATTGATTCTCGAGCAAGTGGACCAATATCAGACGTTTTAATGTTAAACTTTGGCTTGAGTCGATTACATTTAGTAAACTGTAGATTGAACGATGAGGTAATTTATTTCATGCAGCTTATCACATGTTCTGTTACATTTAAACTAAAAAAGCAGCAATAAAGGCCATTAGATTAATACTCTGCAGTTTACTAACAAGCAACACTGTCTCATACCTAAGTCTTGCTGATAACCATTTCGAAGTAAAAGGCTATAAATACATTGCCACTTTTATAAAAGAGGCAAGTTATTTATTTATAAGGAGTAATAAAAATAACAATAACAATGCATTTTTCTCACCCTTTCATTTTTAGTCGACTGTTATAAAGTCGCTTGACTTGTCACGCTGTAAAATTGAAAATACGAGTATGCAATACTTGAGCCAAGGAGTCAAGCAGGCCCGTTCATTGGAGAGACTGTTAATGGACGACTGTATTATTCGACATCCCGATACTTTGGTTATATTGTCACAAGGTATCCATCTGTCCTCTTCAATCATTAGATTGTCTTTAAGAAATGCCTTGGTTACACAATGTTCTGTCCCTTGGATGGTTGCTATGGTCGATTATCACATCACAAACTATTTGGAAAATCTCGACCTATCTGGAAATAACCTTCAATGGATTACAGAACCCCTAGCAAACGTACTAAGAGAAAACACTCGCTTGGTCTCATTAAACTTATCTTCATGTCAGATCACATGGGAAGGCTTAGTATCATTATCGGATGCACTGGTAAGTTGGAAATATGGTGGTTTTATCGTTATTAAATATGCCTATAGATGGTGAATAAACGTATAGAAAACTTGGATTTATCTTGTAATCCTTTATGTCATGAAAATGAGCAAGGGGTAAATACATACATATTCTCTTGCTATTCTTTTAATCATAACTCGGTTAAAAATGTAGATTTTGGCATTGAAAAGTGCCCTTTCACGGAATAGAACATTGCAGAGTCTGAATCTATCCAACACACATCTTGATTCAGAGGCAGCCATTACTTTAGCTGAAGCATTACCTGAAAACACATCATTAACTCGCTTGGATTTATCAAAAAATCCAAATATCCAGATTGCTGGCATTTTGGCACTTTCCGTTTCCATCAAAATGACCCAAAGTCTTACCTTTCTCGATATTAATATACCAGTAGGTGTCTCATTTATTGTGGGCAAATGATTTGTACTTATTGTATTACTCTAGCCCGGTGATGAGGAATTGGCTAATTTACAGAATGACATTGTTGCTGTCTGTACGACAAACATGCTTCAAAAAGTGGAGGCACAGCAAAAAAACAAAGATAACACAAACCAACAGCAAAAAGAATCCAAAGCTGAGAATAATAACAATGCACCAGAAATACTTTCGCCTTCTTCATCATTGTCTTCTTCCTCGACATCAACGTCAAACACAATCGAGAACAAAGACATACAAGTACCATCAAAGGATGAGTTTGTTATTGCCACTGAAAAAATAAACACAATCATATCCCCGTTAAATTTGGAGCATTCGCCACCAAATAACGCTATTTCGACTACCACTGCTACTAATAGTATAGAAGTATCCATATAAATAAATAAACCAATACAAATGAAAACAAGTCATGTAATTAGGAAAGGAAAAGTTAGTTTAAAGGAAGGTCATGATGGTATTTATGTATGCCTATGAAGGAATGAAGACAAGTGTTAAAGCAATGCACCATGGATGTCGTTAGAGGTCAGATTCCCCTCTACTCCAGGTAGAGTTGATACAATAGCAATCCATAAAACACAGATATTAAATTTCATTTTTCTTTCAAGACTATTCCATTATCATTGGATCAATTAAAAAATAAATTCTATTAAATCTCAATCAGATTTCCTTGCTTTCGAGTGCTATTGTATTTTATTATTTCACTTGAATATAGATGTTGTTCATTTTCGTACTCTGTGCATATATATTCAGTAATAATGAGGTAAAAAGTGGCGGGGTAATTATATGAGTTGTCAGATAATCTGTAACAAAGCATAAATACTTTATTGTTTTCTTTTTTTTAAAGGAATCAATTTACAGAAAAAGAAAACAGAGAAAAGTGTACCACTTGTCAATTAAAATACCGATAGTAAAACTCTGGGTTTTTTTTAAAAAAAAAAAAAAGAGTTCAATCTGTACTATTTACACGGCTACTCGAGAAATCACACTGAAAATAATATTGCTTGTTATTTATTCACATCTATTTTATACAAAGATGCAGATAGAGTCATTTTAATTCTGTTTTATCTCTATCAAAAAGAAACAAAGAATCTGATCAGATCACGTTTTTCATTGTTGAAAGCAAGGGAATACAAGTCGCGCTCTAACGGAGCTCTAGAAGTGGCTTATGGTATCGTCTAAAAAGAATACAGCTATGCGATAAAGCTATGCATAATACCAGAAAACACTTCTTCATACCAGTCAAATGTGCCTTGTATTGATCACTATATATCCTCTTCATTTTGGAAGAATATGATCAAAAAGAAGTTATGTTATCTATATATGGTATTTTCTTTTTACACAAACAAAAGTTAAAAAGATCAAAAACCAATTCATCTACAGATAACCAAAAAATATTGATCTCCTCTATTGGTTTAGTCGCCTATAAAGAAGGGAATTTTAAGTTATTGTTTCAAATGATTTTTTTTTTTATCAGTAAAGTTTTTGAAACATGAACCTTTAATTTTACTTAAATGGGATGATCGTTTAATATCATCAAGATCTATCATAGATTTATCTATATTTAATTTCTTGATAACTCGAAATACAAAGCATGAACAATAATGTTAACCTGCATTAATACTATTATTGTTTCTTTATATTCGGGTAATATCATATTCATTTTATCCTAATACGAAACAGAGAATCAAGAAGTGTTCTCTGCATCTCAACATCGGCATCTAGTCTTATTTATTTTTCTAAATCGAAATCAACGCACAGGATCAAAATCTTATACTATCTTTAGATTTTTGTAGAGTCTTGCAAAATATAGAAGTGATGTAGCACCAATCTAGACGGACCCACTTTTTCTACATTGTCAAAGGTTCTTTTCCAACTCCTAAGCCACTGCTCCGTTTCCGCGCGCAACTTTTAACTGGCTAGTTATGACATTGCTAAATACTATCTGTGATAAAATTAAACATCTAATGTTAATAAAAACCAATTGTATTATACATCCATTGGTTGGTCCATTCCTTAAATTTACTCAAGAAAAGAAAGAAAGAAAGAAAAATGCTGATTATTTTAATACACACTTATTGCACTCTTCTTACCACCTTTCAGATAGATCAAGATTCGCTGTTGTACGCAAGTAAGGGCTAGCTTTAGTCATTAGATATACCCCAGTTATCTGGACATTGCAAAGCTACACATAGTGCAACCTAAAAAGAAAAACCTAGATTGGTCTGGGAAACAAAAGATCCAATCGCCGACGAGTAATCTATCAAGATCATCTGATAAATTCCTCTGACAAAAACACAAAATACATAAAATACAAAAATCTGATAAGCGAAAACACAGCTGCAGGTTGTGGAACCGTTAAATTTTCACCTGTTCGCTTCGGGACTTTTTTAGTTATGATAAAGCGTATGTGTTCTTTTTCATGTTGTTATGCTTGATGATTTTATCATTATTATTATAATTATTAATGTTATTGTTATTACGTAAATGTGTAATCTTGAAAAATAATGTCTTGACTGATGGTATTAGTAAAGTAAGCTTTACTTTTAGGTGTAATTATTTACTTGTATCAATGTACAAGAAAACGTGAACGGCTTTCGAATTTGGGTTTTTAGGATTTTTTTTTGTACAATATTGAGTTTATATATATAAAAAAAATTCATATATATATATAGGTACATGAATCGAAACTTTTTATTATTATTATTATTCTTTTTAGTACTCTTTCCTTTTCTCATATAATTAAATCAACAATGGAAGAAAAACTCGAAAAAGAAAAAATTGACACCGAGAGCATCACTCCAACCACTGAGCAACCCAGTGAAGAACTTCAGCGTGGTGTTAAAGATGTTGAAGCAGTAACCTTGTCTTGGTCAAAGAAAACCTTAGTTGCCGTCTTCATTAAGTATGTGCTTTAATCCCCCTCTCTAAAATGAACCTCACTAACATTGTATTTTTTTTTTAACTTTTCCTAATAGTATTTGGCTACTTTACTTTGTTAACGCTATGCAATCATCCATTCTTTACAATTTACTTCCTTATGTCACCAGTGAATTTTCATCCCATTCACTACTTAATGTCATTTATATTGTTGCAAATGCTATCACTGCAGCAGTTTATATCCCTCTTGCAAAAATTCTGGATACATGGGGTCGTGCTGAAGGTTTTCTTATCATGACAATTTTTTCCACCCTTGGATTGGTCATGATGGCTGCTTGTAACAACCTTTCTACCTTCTGTGCCGCATATGTAAGACAATATATCATGCAAAAAAAAATATCTGGACAAAATGTTTACAACCTTCAAAATGATTAGGTATTCTACAGTCTTGGTTTTGGCGGTATGACCTTTTGCGTAGATGTTATCACCGCTGATTCATCTACATTGAAAAATCGAGGCTTGGCATATGCTTTCACATCCTCTCCTTATATTATTACCGCCTTTGCTGGTGCCAAAGCATCGGAAGGGTTCTACTATAACATTAGCTGGAGATGGGGTTTTGGTACCTTTGCAATTGTCTTCCCTATTGTCGCTGCTCCTTTATACTTCATACTAAAGTTCAACCTTCGTAAAGCTAAAAAGGATCACATTGTGGAAGAAGAAAAGGATAATCGCACAATCCTTCAGAAGATTTGGAACTTCATTATTGAATTTGATAGTAAGTGCATTAACTCTCTAAAAAAAACGGAGATTAAAAAATTACTTTAATCAGTTACTGGTGTCATTCTCTTCTCTACTGGTCTCACCGTTTTCCTCCTTCCATTCAGTATCGCTGACAATGCTCCTAATGGCTGGGCATCAGGTTATATCATTGCTATGATTGTTGTTGGTTTTGTGGTTCTTGGCATGTTTGTTCTCTACGAAAAGTTCCTGGCCCCTGTACCATTGTTCAACTACAAGTTAATCGCTGATAGAACTGTTATTGGTGCATGTTTATTGGATGCTACATACCAAGTCTCTTACTATTGTTGGGCCAACTATTTCACCTCTTTCTTGCAAGCAGTAAATGATTTAACTCTCGCTGAGTCAGGATATGTCGGTAACACATTCGATGTCGTTTCTGGTTTGCTTTTATTGGGTGTAGGCTTTTTGATTCGCAGAATTGGTCGCTTCAAGTGGCTTTTGTATATTGCCGTTCCGCTTTATATTTTAGCACAAGGTTTGATGATCTACTTCCGTCGTCCTAACCAGTCTGTCGGATATCTTGTCATGTGCCAAATTTTTATTTCCATTGGTGGAAGTATCTTTATCATTGTTGAACAAGTTGCTATTTTGGCTGCTGTTGACCATCAACATGTCGCTGCAGCCCTCGCTTTACTTTACGTTGTTGGTACTGTCGGTGGATCGATTGGTGCCACTGTTTCTGGTGCAATTTGGTCAAATACATTCCAGCAGGCTCTTGAAAAGTACCTACCTGAGGATGCCATGTCAAATATCGACGCCATTTATGAGGATCTTGACACACAGCTGAGCTACGATGTCGGAAGTCCCACAAGATTAGGAATCCAGGAAGCATATGGTTATGCACAGACAAGAATGCTTGCCGCTGGTCTCGGTATCATGGGCTTGTGTATTATCTGGACTTTTATGATCAGAAACATTGACCTTAGAAAGGTTTCACAGGTCCGTGGAACAGTATTCTAATGTCCCAAACTATTTTTCCTTATTTTTTTATGAATACTACATTTTATTTAATAAACATGAACATAATAATATTAATATTTCTATTACAAGCTAATATGACGTACTTTGGTACAGTTTTATTTCTTTATATTTTGTATTTAAACTTTCGAATTCAGTCTGTATTGATCGTACAAACCAAAAATAGCAAAAGGTTACAATATATAATCAGAAGATTTTTGTTTTCAACCGGAAACTTTCAAAACAATTCCTGATATGCTAGAAGCATTTCACAAAATGAATGAGAGACTCTTAGAAGGTGATACAGAAATGCGTTGATTAGATTTTTCACAATGTTTACATTCTAGAATATTCGACGTTACTTTTATCAATTGTTTTTTGTTTTGTTTTTAACTTGTGGACATGGTTAACAATGCCGTTTATGACCTGCTAAGGTGAGATTAATTTCCAAAAAATAAAGGTACAGATATTTAAAACTGAAAAAAATAGAATAATAGCCCACAAGATATATGTGAGCTTTTAATAATAGGATAGTACAAAACAATGTTGCATTTTCAATGATGTTGGTTTTAATTCTGAAATAAAGAGACCTCCGTCATCAAAATCAATATAAACATGGATATGGAAACATCTACTCGCTCAAAGATAACAAAAAAACATCATCATGTGTAAGAAAAAATAATAATAGATAGTATGTTGAGTAAGAATACATGTACATAGTTAAAGTTTTAATTGGAAAATAAGATAAGATAGGGAAGTTTGGTATATATATTAAAGAAAAGGCATGCAAAAAGTAATCCTGGTTGTTTTTTATGGTATATAAACAAAATGAACATTTTGAACATCAGTAAGGTCTTCAAGACCATCGACTAAAGCATTTTCGGTATGCTTCGAATCAGCATTGCGCTTCTTGTTGCGCTGAACAAGATCACAACGGATGTAGAACAATAAAAAGAGGCAAATAATATTTGCTCCCAAATAACCGCCCATCGCGCCAAAATAACGTGGCTTTTGTTTTTCAACCAGCATAAGAGGGCCAATAAAGTTACCTATGAAATAATGATAAAAGTTTCATATCAGTATATTATGTAATTGTATCTATTTTTTGAAAAATATAAAGGCCTACCAATGGTATAGAATACGAGATTGCTACTTGTGTAAAAGATTTTTTTAGTGTAACCAGACACATTGGCAGAGATGGAAGCTTGTTGGAGAAGATAAAGCGCAGTGCAGCCACAACTCAAGAAAAATCCAATCAGTTTTACACCTCCACCAGGAATAGCGGTAAGACAGATCGTACCAACTGTAGAAATGGCTCCAGCACCCATAGCTGGGAAGAGAATGCCGCCTGTTTTTTTACTCCAGAATACAAAACAAGATATAGTTATAACTAAACATACGCCCGTAGGGATATTTAAAAGAATAGCTTGAAATGTATTAAAGCCTAGTTGTTTAATAATGATGGTACTAAAAGTAGTGAAGGCACCATTTTGGAGATTAATCAAAAGTGAGACAAAGCAGTAGCAGTAGTAGCGAGGTTCACGAAGTGCCTCATAGATCTGAGACATGTTGAGCTTGTAAGTTGAAACAACGGCATTATCACGAATACGTTCCTCCACGATTTCCTTCTCAGCATCATCTAATCGGAACCAGCGAGAGTATGGATGATCCGGTAAAAAGAAGAAAAATACAACACCGGCTATCGTAGTCAAACAGCCAAATATGATCATTCCCCATTTCCAAGCGCTGATTCCATTTACTGTTGGGATATGACTAATTCCGTAACCGACAAAGCCTCCGATAATAGTTGCCACTGAATTCGAAATGAACATAATACCAAACCAGACCACTTGTTCTGAGCGACGATACAATGTGGAAATCAATAAAAAGATGGAAGGATAGGTGACAGCCTCAAAAAAACCCAGTAAGAATCTTAGACCAGCAAGATCAGAAAAATTTCTGGCTTTAGCCATGCATGCTAAGGTAGTGCCCCAAGCAACCATAACAAAACCAAGATATTTGGAAATTGGAACCTTTTGCATAAGTACGTTATTGATTGGTTGCATAACAAGATAACCAAGGTAGAATATGGAAGCAATCCAACTGAACTGGTCCTGTGTAATATGAGTATCTTCAAAAAGCGTCAGCCCTGATGCTGTATTGATTGTAGTTTTATCAATAAACTATATAAATCATGTTAATATAGGATATATAAATATATAAAATTTTAGAGTTATATATACCTGAAGAAATAAAACTACACAGATAAATGGAACAAAGGCTTTGTCAATTTTTTTAACTAGCCTTTTTT
>VCJK01001594.1:10187-21131 GCA_024139485.1 Backusella psychrophila | reverse complement strand
AACTCTTTTTTTTTTTTTTTTACCGAAATGAAAACTATACAAAATACAGACACAACATTCGACGCGTACAGCAATTTACACTTGAAAAACAACCAACCCCATGCCGGTGTTATAACGAGACAAATGGCCAATCCCTATCGAGTTGAAAAAGTGTGCAAAGTAAAGTATGTACTGATTCCAAGCTCCAAAGTGAAAACACCAAAGGAAGCTTCAAGTGGGTATAGAACGAAAAAAAGATCTCCGATCGTCAATCCCTTGTTTGCCATTGATAAGCGACGACATTATTACGAGCGACATGAAGCGGTGATTGCACAAGTGTTTGCCAAATGCCCAAAACTCAAATTAGACACATTTCATGCTGCTCTTAGCGTAAAACTACCTCATGTGACAAAAGAGTTGTCTAGTTATGTATTCAAGAGACACAGGAGGGTTCACAAATCCCCATTGCAAAATCATTTTCTCTACGATCCAGTCAATAGTATTAAGCATCAAGAATATATTACAACACTGATAAATGATCATCCTGGTATCCCAAAGTATCGAATCATAAAGAGATTGAAACAACGTTTTCCAACTCACCGATTCACAACAGAGTTTGTGAGGCGCTATCTGGAAAACATGCCCCAGATCAAAAAGAAAAGTCAAGTAAGAAAGGCTGCGTTTTCACAAAGCGAGTTTGGCGGAAATAAACGAAAAGAGACTACTATAAAAGAAAGTGTCTTTTATCCAGAAAACTCATACGGCGCTTCTCGGGTAAAGAAAGCCGACTCTCCAGACCTCGAGCAGAGTCTGACGATCAAAAAGATACTTTTGAGTTATAAATCACCCGATAGCTTGCAAAACATTGCTCCTCTGAACAAGAAGCAGTTTCTATTCCTCGTCAAGCTGATTCGAAACTATCCCAAAATGGAAATCAAGACATATGTGACAACATTACAGGCACAATTTCCACAACTTGAAAAGGCAATGACGATGAACGAGATGATTCAATATATCCATGGGCACTTTAAGGATCTACTTTATGCGATAAAGTCCAACAAGAAATTCAACCCACCGCTCACCAAGGACCAGGCTGCGTTTATCTCAAGTCAATTG
The DNA here is from genome assembly GCA_024139485.1 of Backusella psychrophila. Taxonomy (NCBI): domain Eukaryota; kingdom Fungi; phylum Mucoromycota; class Mucoromycetes; order Mucorales; family Backusellaceae; genus Backusella; species Backusella psychrophila. Next base: position 20,036 of record VCJK01001594.1, on the reverse strand, counting down.
AAAGATTACCCTTCCAAAAACATTCACCACATTTTTACAGCGCTGGCAGCGGAATTCCCCAATGTGACAACATTCAACTACAATACTGTAAAGACATTTATTCAAAACAACACAAGTGTGGATGAATTCACTAGGCGCTTACCAAGGGCGGTGTACCGTAGCTTCCGTGATTGCCACCGACGCTTCTTGGATGATATTTACAGCAAATTACCAGAGACAAGCTTAACAAGGGCTTATTCTGATATGCTGATTGCGTTTCCGGATGACTATGTTGGCATAAAGACAATTGACTGCTATGTGTGCAACGTATCCACCGACCAGCGTGAAAGCGACTGAAGGTATTGATAATAATAGGGGGTATTTAGCCCCTTGTTTTTCATTATACTTTCAATGACTCTTGGCATATAATAATAAAATCTCTTATTTTCTGATTTCCCTTGTTCTCCTCCTTGGAGTTTTTTAGTTAAATTTCGCGCAAGTCACACTTTTTCATATATTTTGGTTCATCATTTTTACTATTTTTTGCCCAATTACATATTTGTATTGATCCTTCTCCTTTTTGCACTTTTCTCACTTTATTGTACTCACTATTTTACTTTATCGACTTTAACCAACAGAATACGTCTGGTATGCTCATTTTACTCATAATTTCAACTTTGTACTCACTTTTACGTTAGTTGGTTTTTTATTACAAGTTTTAAACACAGAACAGGCTTTTATATTTTCAATAAAGTCACAGTTTATAATTTACTTATTTATCAACACAATTTGATGAGACTATACTTATCTTTGTGCTTGTTCTTATTTACGTTGGTACAATCACAACACTTAAACACACACATTCAGCGTCGCAATGACCTCAAAACACTGGATGAAAAGACAGGTCCAAATGTCACCCTTTCTGCAGCCTTGCAAACAATAAGCAACGATGAATCGCTCAAGTCCAAACTAGAAGAGGACCAAAAGGCACTCAAGCGAATGATTCTGATACTGTCGCTTGTGGGCGGGCTGGGTGTGATTGCCATTTCTGCGACCATCATCATATTCACAAGAATGCGAGCCAAAAGTAGGCGACTCAAACGACAGCAACAAGAACAAGAAGAGGAAGAGGAGGAGGAGGAGGAGGAGCGAGGAGAATCCATCATACCGAGTGAAACATCTTGGAACCCATCCTCAGGGGACGAGATAGGGGAAATAGGAGACGACATTCCTCCTATTGCGGAACCGTCAGCACCTCCAGCGATACAAGACGATAACATGACAACGAGACCTCGACATATCCTTTCAATGACTTCACAAACAACCCCTTCCGCACCCACCGCAAAGGAATTGGATGCAGTCATTGATACAAGACCAACCACATCCAGTCATGTTCATTCAAATGCGTGCAATTACTGCCTGATGCCTGAATTGCCGCCGCCAGCGTATACCCCGAGTGCACCGCCTCATTATGCCTTGCCCGATGAACCTGTCACTTTGCAACCTGCCATCCTTTCTCGGATTTCAAACTCCTCCGAGTCGTCGTCCTCGTCCTCGTCGTCATCCTGTTCATCTCCACATGCTACTCATACGATGTCGCCAAGACGACACTCACTTGGAGGGTGATGGCATTACTATTATTATTATTATTATTATTATTACTATTATTATTATTACTATTACTATTATTAGAAGTATCATTACTTGTTCATATTTTTAACATATTTGTATATAAAAAAACAAAAATAAAATTAATACTATTAGAAAGAAAGAGTCCAGATGGTTATTCACTTTGCTCCCTATTTTTTTACGATAAAAAAAAGGGAGACATAAATAATGAAAATAAACGTACTCCTTATGGTAAGGACAGCTGTTTTCAACAAAGAGAGAGAGAGAGAGAGAGAGAGAGAGAGAGATCAGTTCTCCTTGAGAGTTTATATATAAAAAAGGCCAACCTATACAACAACAATTCCACTTGTTTCTCTTTTTATTTTCCATTCATTAATACATAATAATAATCATAATGATCATGTTAAAGTATACTGTATTTCTATTGCTGATCTCCTTGATTATGATCACGCAAGCCCGTGTCCATTCTCGCCGCAGCCAGGTCCCCAAGATATTTAGAAGAGACCCGATCTGTGGTGATGACTGCTCTGGTGATAATCAAGACTGTGCCCAAAGATGTCAGAACCATCCACTGAATGTATCTCATGGTCCACTTCACGTTGTGTGTGAAGACAATCAATGTTACTGTGGTTTCCCTCTACAGGCAGATAATTAACAAGCTCTTTTTAAATAAATAAATAAATATATCTTATAAATCCTATTTTATTTTTTCACTATTATTACAAAAAGTTGACACCAAAGCCAATTTGAATCTTGGGTTTAGGTAAATCCGAAGAACTATATCTTAAAGGTATACAGTAATTGGCCTCGACTCTACCAATGGCATGATGGAAGATGAGACCAAGGCCAACAGAGGTGCGGGGGGTCTCTGAGAGCTTGTTGACAACATCGCCTTGGTTTTTGCTGACAATGCTACCTGCATTGGCAAATGCATGTGCTTTGACAGGTAAATGTCTTAATCCAGGAATCGATCCAATCAAACTGGCTCCAGCAGCCCAATAGGCTTCGCCTCCAACAGCATCATCTATTGGAAAGGTTTGTATACATTCTCTTTACCTTTTCTATCTGTATGACTACTTACTTCCGGTTCTTTCACCAATGCCACCCATCTCGAAGCCTCTAACAGATAAAGGTCCACCCAAATAGAAGCGATCGGAAACACGAGGTCCCTCTTCTCCAACGCTGGTAAAGATACCTGCTCTTACCGATGTACTAAAACTCACCTCGGATGCAAGAGGCTGATGATAAGAGGCATTCAATTCGTGCTTTACATAATTGACGTTGCCTTGACCTCCCAAACCTGCCAATTCTTGAAAGATGCCGAGATAGTGGCCCTTTGTAGGGAGAATGGCATCGTCACGTTCATCACGAACAAATGAATGGAAGACGGAATTTTTAACGTTGCTACCAGATTGAGCACGGACACTAATATAAAGTTGAGTAAAATGGTCTCTTCATTTCTATATATGCTACTTTACGTGCTAGAAGCTTTTTGTAATGCCAAAACATCACGGTGTGTAATAGCATATGCCAATTGATGTTGACCATATTGAGTAGATCCCTTTTTTAAAAGAATTTACAGATATATTTAAAAAATAACCCCAAAAATAAATAAAATCACAACTTACCGTAAAGCGAACACCTGTAGCCTTTGCATTTTCCTTAAAAGCATTGACTTGAGAATGATCTCTAATAGAACCATTCAAAAAGATACCCATCTTTGCATTGGCATTACCACGGAAAGGTGTTTCCAACACACCCTCTACTGCCGCCTTTGTACGGTTACCAAATGAATAATTGATATGTGCGGATTCAGCACCACCAAACACATTACGTACACCCACACCACCATTCTATTGCTACAAGTGTTAGCCTTATGATGTGTATAATATGTCTATATTACCAAATCAGCCTCGTTATTGCCAACACTCAAGTTTGTGCTAAACACACCCTTTGTCTTTTCCTTTAAATGAAGCGTCAAATCAACGGTATCATTGACCTTGTGATTGGTATCAAGGTAAACCTTGATTTCGTCAAAAATGTCGTGTTTTTGTAAATGGGCGGCGGCTTCCTTGACCTTTTCAATAACGTCCTTTGTCGTGGATGCATCAAAGACGCCCGAGGTCACACTGTTGAGGAAAGAATTGCGGGTGGCTTCGGTGCCCAAGATGCGAACAGAATTGACACGAAGTGGTGCTTCTGGATTCTATATATATATTTTTTAAAAATAGTGAGTATGTGAGCCTCTTTTTTCGTCTTTTATTTTTTTTTACCGTATTTGTTGTAGACATTATGCACTGAAAAAAAAAAGAGATAACGAAAAAAAAAAAAAATGAAAAAAAATGGTGGAATATTAAAAATTTTGGTGATGTTTCAAATTTTTTTGCCAGGGTGTATTCCCCACATCTTTGATCTTTTTTCAAGCGCCGAACTATAGCGTAATGATGAGCAAAAAGTTCATTTAAAATACTTTTGATGGCATTATGAACGAGTTTATCGACGTCATTATACGGTTGCATTCATCATGGACTTGTGGAAATCGCTTTACTTTTTTTTTTCAAAAAAAAGGGATCAAAAAGTATTTCAATTTTTGCAAGACATGACCAATGGTTTTCTCCTATGATCTCTTGATTTTGCATGAATAAAAGAAAGTGTCGTCAAAAGAGAGGATTCCAAAGTATCGATTTCTTGAAATCCAATCTTGTCTTGAAATAATCACTAATTCCATTAGAAAAAGTTGCAAATTGATATTCACATTTTGTTCTATACATGAGAAACAGCAAACAGATGGCACCGTTAGCCTTTGATAAGGAAATGACCATCGATTTGACATGATGAGTCAACGTTTTGTTTTTTTTATATAAAAATAGCAAAACAAAAAAATTACTTATTTTGGTAAAAAAAACTCATGTAGCACAGGTTACAAAAACAAACAAACATCATCATCAAAACATAAAAACAAAAGCCGAGGGATGCTTCTTGCCTTTTCATTGTATTTTTTCCCATAAATATTGTCTTTAAAAAGAAAGTAGCCAAACTAGAATGTTTTTTTTTTCATATATTTCTTTTTCTATATAAATAGTTTGATATTCACACTGTCGTACGTTGAAAGGCTTTGTCTTTAGTGTAATATTGAGTAGTACTCGAGCCACACCAGTGTAGAACTTTAATTAAATCTAAACAAACACTGTAAAGAATTTTGTCCTTTTGATATTGGGTAAATGTGCCTGAATGGTGATCACCATGGCTAAGCATGCAGAATACACCTGATAAAGGCTTTCAAACTGTTTGTATTTTAAGCAGAGTAGTTTCATGGTTGCCGTGCCCAGAATCTATATATCTTGACTTCAACAAGGTATGGTATTTGTAGATAGACAGAAAATAGGCTGGGTTTATGATGGTTTTCTCTATGCATAATGAGTAAAGTGAATACACATAAAAGGGTACGCTGCATGTTATTACGTATTTTTTTTTTCAGAAACTAAGTTATAGTTTATACGTCTTTATTACGTAATTGAATTGGCTATTGTAGAATTGACTATTGTAGAACTATATCATCATGATATTGATTTTCTATCTACAAAGAAAACAATCCAAGATTCTGCTAATCTGCACCTGATATAGAGAGAGAAGTAAACTTTACTTATTTGTTATCATTCTAAACGTTATGTATGCACTAGATTGGAAAAGGTTGGTAGCCCCACATCGATTTTAAAATAGACAGAAAAGTGCTTTAACTTTTCTTTCATCATCACCTTCTTCTCTATAACATTGGATAGTGTCTTCAATTTTTTTTTTGGGAGTGTAAAGACCATTGGGAATGTGAGACATCAAAGAAGAATGATCTAATCTCTCGGATCATACAGTTTGTTTTCTGAAGAAATGATACAGCTGATCATACACAAACATGTACAAAGAATTTTATTTACAATGAATAATCAAGAAGGTGCTTTATTTCCAATGAAGGATGACATGAATATAAAGGATATGTCAATCCTCCTCCTCCCTCAGAGAGTAATATCTTCAACGTGGCACTTAAACAAAAGTAATATGATGTTTCACAGAATAATTTGATGAACACACACACTAACAAAATCGTGCAACATAAGTAAAAAATATATAAACATATCCAAAGTTGCAACTCCGTTCTTTTTTTCCTTTTTTTCCTTTTCTTTTCTTTTTCCTTTTTTTTTTAGCTACTTTTCTTAATTGTTAAAACAAGAAATATATATTTATATATATATGTCTATCGCACAAAAAAAAGGTAGATGATCTTGTCAACTGTCATTTTCTATAAAAATAAAATACTTATCAATCATGTATATATAGAAAAGGATCATCCTTTTGATCCTAGGAGAGAGGCCAGTATAGCAGGCATTGGCACCAAAGAACTTGAACGAGGAAAGGGGTACTATAATGCAGTTTTCGAAAAAAACAACTGTGAGCTCGCCTTTAAATTACTACGGCACTCCGCACAACTAGGAAACGCTGAGGCACAGTATCGCTTAGGTGATCTGTATGCTCTTGGACAAGGAACCAAAAAGAGTAACACAGATGCCTATAAATGTTACACAAAGGCGGCGGTCAAGGGTTATAAAAAAGCACTAATACGTATTCACAACCTGTACTCTGACGATGTCAGGATGCACCGCGGTGGTCGGTCGAATGACGATGAGGATGATGTATCCAACGGCGCAATAGACTATTATACTACCCAATTTAGAAAATACAAGCAATCTAATTCCAAAGATGGCAACATTCAGGAGAACCTCGCGTTTCAATACCAACATGGGTATGGTGTAAAAAAGTACACACAATGGGCGATTGAACTTTACAGTTCGGCAGCTCAACAAGGCTATGTGGATGCTCAGTTTAATCTTGGACAGTTATACGAAAATAATTCAGATATTAAATTTAATTTTAAAAAGGCGGTGGAATGGTATACCATGGCAGCTAAACAAGGCAATAATTTTGCTCAAATCAAACTTGGTCAGCTCTATGAAAAGGGGCTCGGTGTCAATATGGATGACGCCAATGCCCTTTATTGGTATACAGAGGCAGCAAATCAGGGAAACAGCGATGCTCAGTACAGTCTTGGAAGACTCTATCGAAAAGGAGGAGGCAGTATCGATCAATGTTATGCATTTGCCATTAAATGGTACTCATTGGCAGCTCAACAAGGCAGTAGTGTAGCACAGAACTGCTTGAAATTATTAAGTCAAAAAGGCATTTGCGTGCAAGAGACACCACATCTCTCGAAAAAGAAAAGACTGTGTTCAAAGCTGAGGCTCGACATCTCCCTTCTCAAAGATCCCCCGCTTGCTGAGGAGCAGAAAAAGATAGCTTCTCGTGCCCTTGTAGGGGATGGAGAAGCCATGTATCAAATCGGCAACAACTACTATCACGGTATACACTTTGATCAAGAAAAACAGGTCGGATTCCAATGGCTTATCAGAGCCGCCAAAACAAAAAACGAAAAGGCACGGATACTCGTAGCAAATTTATACAAAGAAGGAAACATTGTGGATCAAAATTACTTCAAGGCAGGCATATGGTACACAAGGAGCGCCAAACAAAATGATAGAGACGCTCAGTATGATTTGGGTCTCCTTTACAAGAAAGGTCACGGTGTTCGTAAGGATCCTCTAGAGGCTATTAAATGGTTTGAAAAAGCGGCAAATCAGGGTCACGTGACTGCACCTTACCAGTTAGGTATACTGAGATATGAAGAGAATGGTCTAGATGACAAAAATCAAGATACCAAGGAGGCGTTTGCGGTATCTGCTTATCGGGGTCACATCGATGCCTATTACAAATTGGGATTTATCATCAAGCATTGCAATGGTGAACCTGTCACATTTTTACATTTATTCAAACACGCTGCTCGTCTTGGAAGCACGCGTGCCCAGTATCTACTTGGTGTTCTATATGAGAGAGGGCAGTATGTCGAGCACAACCTGATCAAAGCCAAGATGTACTATACTATGGCAACCAAATCAACACATCCAAAATTTCAGTTCAAAATGGCCCTCAAGTACCTTAAAGGTCAAGTGGTTGACCAGAATGATAGCATGGCATTTGATCTATTTAAAAGGGCTGCCAGAAACGGCCTTGTCGATGCAAAGAATCTATTTTCGATGCCCATCCTACCTACCACCAAATCAGCCAGTTTTTACGCTCTCATCGTCACCATGCTTGAAACCGTTTCCAGCCAACATGATTTGGAGTTGAATATTGGCTATATTTATGAATTTGGCATCACAAACGCATCACACTGTCTCTTTGAAAAGAACTGGCCAAAGGCCATCGCGTGGTACAAAAAGGGTATCAACAAGAGAGATCCGCAAGCTCTTTTTAGATTAGGCGTCATGTATCAAGAAGGAAAAGGAACCGAAAAGAACTTGAATAATACCTTGTATTGCTATACCAGAGCGCATCACCAAGGCGTGACGGATGCAACGTACAGACTGGCATGCATCTATCTGGGTGGGCACGGTGTCTCTCAAGATTATATCAAGGCTTTTCATTTGTATACAATGGCCTCTCATAAGGGTCATGAAAAGTCACGGATGCTACTTTCTATAGATGATATTTGCAAACATAATTTTGGACCATGCAAGAGTGACAATGAACCACGACATCATGACATTATGTCTATGCTAAAAGTCGTAGCAAACACTGGTAATGTGGCTCTACAGTATAGACTGGGCACTTTTTATGAAAAATCAGACATATCAGAGGCCATTGAATGGTACATTTTGGCTGCCCGTGCAGGCATGTTTGAAGCATGTTACAAACTAGGACATATATATGGACAGGAGCAAAACTATCGACAGGCCGTTGCCTTGTTTGAAAAGGCTGCCAAGAGAAATCATGACGATGCACTCTACGAACTAGGACAAATGTATCTTTATGGTAGAGGAGTGGAACGCGATTATTTAAAGGCATATGAGCTCTATAAAATGGCTGCACAAGAAGGAAATGATTTGGCGTATGATATGCTTGATCCTGTTATCTCGGATGAAAAAACAAATTCGATTTTGATGTTCAAGCTGATTGCTCAAAATGGAAATAGAGATCTACAATACAAACTGGGTGTCTATTATGATAAGGAACTAGGGTTTTTGGAAGCTATCAAATGGTATGAAATGGCTGCTGCCGACTTGCACAGAGAGGCCTTGTATCGTCTGGGTATCCTATACGAGAAAGGTTTAGGGATGGAACGAAACTATCAGAAATCCTTGCAACTCTACAACCAAGCTGCCGACCAAGGACATAGTGATGCAATTTATAAATTGGCTATTATATATTACAACGGTAATGGCGTTGATAAAGACTCGAGTCTGGCTGTCAAATATTTTCAGGAAGCTGCAGAGAAAAACAAAGCTACATGTCAGTATATACTAGGCACTTTTTATGAACAAGGCCATGTCGTTCCAAAAGACATTTTGAAAGCACTAGAATGGTATTCAAAAGCATATCTACAAGGCAATGACCACTCTGCATCCAAGCTCTATAATATGTACATTGGCGTAAAGTATGAATCCGAGTTTTACCACAAACTCTTTCGCATTTTATCGGTATTTGAGAAAAGTCAAGAGACAAGTGACTCTCCTCTCTATTCAGAATATGGTTATATGTATTATTCACTTGGTACGTTGTACTATTATGGTCGTGGATCCAAGAAGGATGTGTACGCTGCACTTAAATATTTCTCGATAGCATGTCATAAGTATGGATTCGGAGAAAACATGATTACGCTAGAGTATAACCCAAACGATCCCGAGGGACAAGACAACCTTCTTGGAAAATTAAATGTCTTTTACAGACATCAACACAAACGTTACAATCATGATCTTTCCACTCAAAACCTGGCAAAAGCCAATCATGTCATCAGGATTGCAAACAATTATTTAAAGGCATTCATATCTGCTGAACACAAGTGTCCTGAATCCCTCATCAAAATTGCCGACATGTATCTCAATGGTCAAGGTGTCACACAGAATGATACATTTGCTTTACTGCTTTACAAGCTTGTGGCTGAACAACAGGAAGATTATGTAAACTTTCAATTTGGAATCAAGTTTTACCGTGGTGAAGGAGCGAACCAAAATTATCAGATTTCTATTGTGTTTCTCAAGAAAAGTGCGGAGCAAAACTATACAAGGGCCCAACGATACCTTGGAGATATGTATTATTATGGTGATGGAGTGGATATCAGCTATGATGAGGCGCTAAAAT